>JARQOD010000556.1:0-141403 GCA_033576555.1 Oophaga sylvatica | reverse complement strand
AATCCATGTAGACGGAAGATGTGCTGAATGAAGTGAGCAGCAGTTCTGGAGCAGACGGGAGACCAGATAGCGGAACGAAGTGGGCCATTTTAGAGAAGCGGTCCACCACAACCCATACCACTGAGCAGCCAGAAGAAATGGGAAGATCCGTGATGAAATTCATCGCGATATGTTGCTAGGGAGCAGACAGGATCGGAAGAGGCAGAAGCCTGCCGGCTGGTAGATGTTTATCAGTCTTGTTACGGGCACATGAAGGACAGGCTGCGACGAACTCCTGGATATCCTTGCCCATGGTAGGCCACCAGTAGTAACGGGAGATGAGTTGCTGAGTCTTTTTCTGACCAGCATGGCCAGCCAACTTAGAAGAATGACCCCACCGCAGAACACGATTACGATCAGAAGCGGACACGAGAGTCTTCCCTGGAGGAAGCCGGGCAAGATCAGTGGAGGCAACAGAGACTAACCTAGAAGGTTCAATAATGTGCTGAGGTTCTTCCTCCAGTTCAGGAGGCAAAAAGGCTCTGGAGAGTGCGTCTGCCTTGATGTTCTTGTCAGCTGGACCGAAATGAAGTACAAAATTGAAACGGGCAAAAAACAATGCCCAGCGGGCCTGACGGGGATTCAGCCTTAGAGCAGATTGGAGATAGGCAAGGTTTTTATGATCGGTGAATATGACTACCTGGTGATGAGCTCCCTCAAGAAGATGTCTCCATTCTTGCAGAGCCAATTTGATAGCCAACAGTTCGCGATCACCGACAGAGTAGTTCCTTTCTGCAGGAGAAAAAACCTTGGAAAAAAAAACACAAGAGATCATCCGCCCGGTAGATGACTTCTGGGTGAGAACTGCTCCTGCACCTATGGAAGAAGCGTCAACCTCAAGAAAAAATTGCTCATTAGAATTTGGACGATGGAGAACGGGTGCGGAAGTGAAGGCTTTTTTGAGAGAAACAAAGGCCTCTTCTGCCTCGGAGGACCATTCCTTAGAGTTTACACCTTTCCGGGTTAAGGCTGTGAGAGGAGCCACTCAGGTGGAAAAGTGTGGAATGAATTGTCGGTAGTAGTTGGCGAACCCCAGGAACCGTTGTATGGCTTTTAACCCAGATGGACGAGGCCACTTGAGAACAGCAGACAACTTCTCCGGGTCCATCTTTAATCCTGTGGAAGATACAATGTACCCAAGGAAAGGCAAGGAAGACTGCTCAAAGAGGCATTTCTCATATTTAGCATATAGCCTGTTCTCTCTCAGTCTTTGTAAGACCAGGCGTACTTGCCTCCGGTGTGACGCCAAGTCTGCAGAGAAAATCAAAATATCGTCCAGGTAGACCACGACACAAGTATAGAGCAGGTCCCTGAAAATGTCATTAACAAATTCCTGAAAGACCGCAGGTGCATTGCTTAGGCCAAATGGCGTTACCAGGTATTCATAGTGGCCGTCACGGGTGTTGAAGGCTGTTTTCCATTCGTCTCCCTATCTGACTGAAGGGGAAGAACAAAGACAAAAAAATCTACATAATAAAAATATTGAAGAAAGAGAAACCAATCACAAACTAAAGTGTTTCTATACGAATGCACAAAGCATGGGCAACAAACAAGGAGAACTGGAGCTACTAACGCAGGAGAAGAAATATGATGTCATTGTAATCACTGAGACTTGGTGGGACGATACACATGATTGGAATACAAGGCTAGAAGGTTACAACTTATTTGCAAGAAACAGACTTGATAAACGAGGAGGAGATGTTGCATTGTATGTTAGAAAAGCGTATATCTGCACAGAGATTGAAGCTTTAGAGACTGGGAGTTCTGTGGAAACTGTTTGGGTAAGAATACAAGGACAGAACAATGGAAAGGACACCATTGTAGGCATTTACTACAGGCTGCCTGTGCAAGCTGAAGATATGGATGAACTCTTTATGCATCAAATGGCCAAGTTCTCCAAAAAATATGACATAGTGGTCATGGGAGATTTCAACTATCCAGACATTTGTTGGGAATCTCTCTCAGGCAAAACTAACAGGTCCAGGAAATTCTTATCCTCTCTTGCTGACAACTTTATCTTCCAAAAGGTAATGGAGAAAACAAGGGGATCTGCTACCTTGGATCTAATCCTCATAAACAGGGAGGAAATGGTGGAGGAGGTAAGAGTGGCTGGGACCCTAGGAGGTAGTGACCATGCTATTTTAGAATTTTGGATAACAAGAGGAGGAAGACCTGTGAAGACTCAGACGTCAAGGTTAGATTTCAGAAAGGCAGATTTTAAGGAACTCAGAAAGAGAATTGGAGGGATCCAATGGCTGGATATCCTTAAGGACAAAAATGTCCAGGAAGGATGGAAAATCTTGAAAAATGAGATTCTCAAAGCACAATCGTTAACAATTCCGAAAAGAGGGAAGAATGGGAAGCATTTAAGGAAACCAGGATGGATGAACATAGAACTTAAACACATGCTAAAAAGGAAGAAAGAAATGTTTATCAAATGGAAAGAGGGAGGAATATCTAAAGAAGAATATAATGCCGTCTGCAGAACCTGCAGGGCACAAATCAGATTATCTAAAGCTGACAATGAATTAAGGCTTGCAAGTGACGTCAAAAGCAACAAAAAAGGATTTTGGGGATACGATCAAAAGTAAAAGAAAAGTCAAAGATGCTATAGGATTTTTACAGGATGAAAATGATGAAATGGTAAGTCAGGATGTTGAGAAGGCTGAACTTTTAAATTCCTATTTTGCATCTGTTTTCTCTCAGAAAGGAAATGTAACATCAACTGATCTTCACTGTCCTATTAAAGGAATAGAAGAATCCAGGATATCTATAAACAGAAAGACAGTGAGGAAACACTTAGCTAACCTAAATGAATTCAAGTCTCCAGGTCCAGATGAATTACACCCCAGGGTACTGAAGGAGATAGCAGAAGAAATTCTTGAACCACTGTCCATAATCTTTGAAAATTCTTGGAGAACAGGAGAAGTCCCAGAAGACTGGAGAAGAGCAAATGTTGTTCCTATCTTCAAAAAGGGGAAGAAGGTGGACCCAGGGAACTACAGGCCGGTGAGTCTGACTTCTATACCAGGAAAGATCTTTGAACAAATTATTAAAGAACATGTATGCAAGTACCTGGATAAGAATGAAGTGATTAAACAGAGTCAGCATGGGTTTGTAACTAATAAGTCATGTCAGACTAACTTAATTTCCTTCTATGACAGAATCACTGACTGGGTGGATCAGGAAATGCTGTAGATATAGTATATCTTGACTTCAGCAAAGCATTTGACAAAGTATCTCACACAATCCTTATTGAAAAAATGACTAAGTATGGAATGGACAAGGCAACTGTTAGGTGGATTCATAACTGGCTTAGTGATCGGACCCAAAGAGTGGTTGTAAATGGCTGCACATCCAGTTGGAAGAATGTCTCAAGTGGGGTACCACAAGGCTCTGTTTTGGGCCCTGTATTGTTCAACATCTTTATCAATGATTTAGATGAAGGAATTGAGGGTAAACTGATCAAATTTGCTGATGACACAAAGCTAGGAGGGGTAGCTAATACTAGAGAAGAGAGAGAGAGGATTCAAAAAGATATACATAAACTGGAGCAGTGGGCAGCAACTAACAGAATGGATTTTAACAAGGAAAAATGCAAAGTACTACATCTGGGCAATAAAAATGAAAAAAGCATATACAAAATGGGAGGAATAGGGCTAAGTAACAGCACATGTGAAAAAGACTTGGGTATATAATTGATCACAGACTTAACATGAGTCAACAGTGTGATGCAGCAGCAAAAAAGGCAAATGCAATTCTAGGATGTATCAACAGAAGCATACAGTCTAGATCATGGGAGGAGACACAGATTAGATATTAGAAAAAACTTTTTGACAGTTAGGGTGATCAATGAGTGGAACAGGCTGCCACAAGAGGTGGTGAGTTCTCCTTCAATGGAAGTCTTCAAACAGAGGCTGGATAGACATCTGTCTGGGATGATTTAGAGAATCCTGCTTTGAGCAGGGGGTTGGACCAGATGACCCAGGAGGTCCCTTCCAACTCTACCATTCTATGATTCTATGATTCTATGATTCTATGACTCGGATCAGGTTGTAGGCCCCTCTGAGATCCAATTTGGTGAAGATCTTGGCCCCTCGGAGACGATCAAACAGCTCTGAAATAAGAGGTAATGGATACCTGTTTTTTACCGTGATCTATTTAGACCCCGGTAGTCGATACAGGGCCGCAAGGATCCATTCTTCTTCTTCACAAAGAAGAATCCAGCTCCTGCCGGTGATGATGACTTTCGGATAAATCCTCTTGCCAGATTCTCTTGGATGTAGTCCGACATAGCCTGAGTCTCTGCCTGCGAAAGAGGATAAACTCTCCCGCGACGGAGGAGATGCTCCAGGAAGAAGCTCTATCTGACAGTCATACGACCTGTGTGGAGGTAGTCTCTCAGCCTCCTTTTTCCCAAAGACATCAGAGAAGGACCAATAGGCGGAAGGCAACCCTGGCAGGGTATCAGGCTGGACTGGAGGCGAAACAGGTTGAATCCGGGTTAAGCAACGATTCATGCAGGTATCTCCCCAACGCAGAACTTCTCCAGTATTCCAACTTAGGACTGGTTCATGCATCTGGAGCCAAGGTAAACCTGAAAGCATGGGATGGGACAAACCGGGATATACATAAAATCGCATTCGTTCAGCATGCATTAGACCTACCCAGAGTTCCACCAACTCGGTTTGAAACTGGACGGGCTCGGTCAGTGGTTTGCCATCTACGGCGGTCACCCGCAACGAATCAGGAAGACGCTGGACTGGTAAGCGGTAATGATCCACAACCGCCTGCTGGATGAAGTTCCCTGCAGCTCCAGAATCCAGTAGACAATGTTCGGAGAATTTTATTGCTCCATAGGACACGGAGACTGAGATTTGTAATGAGGGAGAGGACTGTTCTCTACCTAGGTTGGCCCCTCCTACCGAACCTAGGCACTGGAGTTTCCTGACTTTTTTGGACAGAAATGGATCTGATGCTCAGAACTACCGTAGTAGTAACAACTTCCTTCCTTGCGACGTGCCTCCCGGCGGCGGGTGGCCAAACTTACACGGTCTACCTCCATGGCCTCGGAGGAGGAAGGCGAAGTACCTGTTTTGAACAAACTAGAGTCCAGGTGATAGGACCTTTTGTCCCGCTTGATCTCCATGGAACGCTCCTGAAAACGTAGGTCGATTCGGGTTGCCAAGGATATTAGCTCTTCCAAGATGGTAGGTCTGTCCCGTCCCGCCAGCTCATCCTTGACTCTTCCGGATAGGCCTTCCCAGAAGTTAGCTACCAAAGCCTCATTGTTCCACGACAATTCAGACGAGAGGGTGCGGAATTTAACAGCATACTGAGCCACCGTGAGAGTACCTTGGCGCAGGCGAAGCAAGGCAGAAGCGGTCGAAGTGGTGTGACCAGGTTCATCGAAGGTCCTGCGAAAAGCCTCTAGGAAAGATTGAAGATCATTAACCAGCGGATCCCCTCTCTCCCATAGCGGGTTTAGCCAGGCGAGGGCCTCTCCTCCCAGGTGTGACATGATGAAGCCCACCTTGGCTCGGTCAGAAGCAAACATGTGCCCCAAGATTTCGAAGTGTAGAGTGCACTGATTGAGAAAACCCCGACACTGAGTAGGATCACCCAGGAAATGGGTAGGAGCCGCCAGGCGGGGACCTTTACTTGCCATGGGAACTGGTACCTGAGTATTGATAGAAGAGTCAGGTGCAGACAAGGACCCCAAGGAATCCATGCGGGTAGACAAGCTGCGTAGATAAGTCGTGATCTTGTCCTGTTGAACTCCTAAACGGGCCACCTCCTGGCACAGATAAGTGGTCGGAGGTCTCTGGGATCCAGCGGGTTCCATGGCCGGAGCAATCTGTAACGAATGGAAGCGGAGGCAGAGATGGTGAAGTTCACATTCGTCTTTATTTTTTAATGTGGAACCTCGAGACCCGCGGTCCGGGGGGCTCGAAGGGGGCATGACCAGTGAGCCCCGGGTACCCATAGTAAGGCCCCTCGAACAGGACCAGAATGGAATACCTGGAGGACACAGGTGCTACCTCCAGTTAGACCCCAGACACGTGGCAGCTGTCCCAGAGGGACCAAAAGGATAACAGGTATATAACAGAGACCGTGGAGGGTTTTAGACGGAGATGAGGAAGGTCCTGGTCCAGAGTGGATGGTGGCAGGCTGGCTCCAGTGACCTTGTCACAGTCCACGGATACGTATGGCTGATGGCGGAACGGGATGACACTTGCGCCAGTAATAACTGAGATTGACCAAGTTAGCCGGATACGGGTTACCAAAGATCTGTGGAGACAAATAGCATGAGCGAAGCACAGAGACTGCAGACGCAGCGCAGACAGATCAGGAACAGAACCGGATGTAGCAATGATAGAACACGTTGCTCCGGCACTCCCCTTATGGTGGAGTGACCAGATATAGTACTGAGTGCGCTGCCATTGGTTTATTGACTATTTCAAAAAATGCACGCTGCCCCTTTAAGAGAGATGGTGGGCGCGGCCTCGCATCCTAAGCAATCTTCCTGGAGGCCTGCTGGCAGCGTGCCAGGAACTGGAGGAGGACGCAGGACGCTGAGGAGCAGATGGAGCAGGAGACTTCAGCCTGCGCACAGACTGCTGCAGAGGGACAGCTAGAGGAGCAGGTGAGAGACCAGGACGGAGTGCAGAGCCAGCACGGGGACCGAGTGTAACAGCGTCATTCTCTGGGCTGTGATGGGGTGGATCCACAAATGTCGTCGGCGCTGACGCATAATGCGCTGCTGTCTCTCTCTCCTTCTCCAAGACAATCACTTTCAAATGATTTGCCTCCACTGTGAAATCCACCAGATTCTTCAAAATATTTCCGATCACAACGTCCATCTTCGCCAGCCACTTGCTCTTCTCTCCAACCTGCACTTGCTCCTCTACAACCTGTCAAAGATGGGCTGTAGGAACAGTGTATATATAGGTTTTCAGTAGCCAATCACGTTTGGAAGCCCCCCAGGGGTGTTTTTAAAAACCGGATCCATCGTAATCCGTCGAAAAACGGATAAAAAAATGGACGAAACGGATGCCTTTTCTGTCCGGATCCGCTAGACGGATCCAGCAGAAAACCGGATCCGTCTCATCCGTTTTTACATAATTTGAGCCGGATTTGGCGCTCCGGCGTCACGCCGGATCGCACCTGACGGCAAAATACGGATGTGTGAAAGTAGCCTAAGAGGGAAATGTTGAAAAAAGAACCTTTTCTGCACTAGTAAACAATCCTGCGCTATCACTGGGTCGTTACACTAACAAGTGGATAAAGTTTTATTTTAAGCCACAGACATTTCTATAATTTTAGGTAATAACTGCCACTAGAGATGACCGACTTTGCTTACGGGAGGGTCGAGTCGGGTTTCGGACCACCAGACTTTATCAAAAGTTGAGTCGAACGAAATTGGCCGATAGTCGGAGTTCCGACCAAAACCCGACCCGACCCCAATGCAAGTCAATGGGGAATAAAAGTCGGCAGTGAGTGGAGGACAGTAATCACATCTACAGTGCCCATTTCAATGCCAACTACATCAATTCTTATTACTTAAGCTTGTCAACCTTAATTTACTTTATAATAACAGTAACGCATTGAAAACTGGGGGTTATTTGGCTAAAGTTGTGGGGTGGGGGCAAGGCTGGCTCCAGGTTTTCGTGGGCCCCGGGCGAAAGAGTCTCAGTGGGCCCCTTTAACAAATACCACAATTCATGATGCTCCGAGAAATATAGGTATAGTACAACGCCAAACACTTCACTTCTTACATTACATGAGTGATATCTATTGTACATTCTACAATAGCTCAAAAACCGGACAGTATAGTCCTCCATACAGTATTATGGGCACCACATAGTGCGCCATACAGAATAATGAGCCCTTATAAATTGCTCTATACAGAATAATGAGTCGCAGAGAGCAGTCGCACGAGCACTACATCCGCTGCTGCCAGTGTGCACACGAGGTGTCCCACTATCAAACAGCTAGTGGTAAGAGTCAGCAGGCTGTTTTAAAAAAGATGTCTTTGGGCGACAACAGACACACCGCGGAGGTACTGGCCGACTACTTGCAGTGAGAAACTGAGTCATGGCTGGTGAGTATACATCTTGCGCCAGGCAAGGTACTCAGTGATAATGGCCGTAATTTTGTGGCGGCCATAGCCCTGGCAAAACTCAGACACATACCTTGCCTGGCTCAAACCTTGAACCTGGTGGTGCAGTGCTTCTTAAATAATTATCCGGAGTTAACAGCCCTGCTCCATAAAGCGCGAAGACTGTGCTTGCACATCCGTCACTCGCCTGTAGACTCCTGTCAGATGCAGAGGCTGCAGCGATCGCTCCACCTCCCCAAGCACCGCCTAATCATAGATGTTGCAACAAGGTGGAACTCCACCATGCGCATGGTTGAGAGGCTGTGCGAACAGAGGCAGGCTGTAATGCATTTTTGGGAGGATACACGGGCAGGCAGTTTGGGGGCAGACATGGAGTTGTCGGGTGTGCAGTGGTTAAAGCTGAAAGACCTCTGTAAAGTCCTTCAGTGTTTTGAAAAAAGCAGATGGCTGGTAATCGCAGATGACACCATCATAAGCATGAGCATCCCACTTATGCGTCTGCTCATGCAAACTTTGACGCACATTAAGGATCAGGCATCTGCAGCGGAGGAGGAAGAGGAGGAAAAGAGAAGTCTTGATGACATTCAGCCATTTTCTGCTCAGGGAACTGTCCTGGACGAGGTGGAGGAAGAAGAGGAAGAGGAGGAGGAGGATGAGGGGGATGATTATTTTGGTGAGGAGGATGCTTCTCAGGGGGCAAGAGAAAACGTTGGCTTGCCAAGTTCAGGTCCAGATTTTGTGCGTGACTGGAGGGATGTGGCTTTGGCAGAAAGTGCTCCTGCACCCACCACAGGCAGTGCATCACTGACACCTGGAACATTGGCCCACATATGTGATTATGCCTTGCGGACCTAAAATGTGACACCCTGCAATGCCAAATATATGAAGGATGACGACTACTGGTTGGCCAGCATCCGCGATCCATGCTATAAAGGCAAATTACAGAACATCATGCCACAGGAGAACCTAGAGCTAATATTGGTGAACAAACAAGCAACTCTGGTAAACCGTTTATTAGAGGCATTCCCAGCAAACAGCAGCGGTGCAGGTTCTACCACGAGCCATACTGGGCCAAATAGGAAGATGCAGATGAAATTGAAGAGGAGGTGATGGATGACCCAGTTGTTGACAGTGATTGGCATCCAGTGGGGGAAGAGGGTGCCGCTGGCAATAGCTCAGAAGAGGAGGCGGATCGCAGCAGGTATCGACATCGCAGCTGGGGTTATCTGGCAGGCCCGTAGCAGTCCAAAAAGTTGTTAAAAAAACAAAAAGAGTTGCAGGACAGCTTGGTCAGATGGTCAATTTAGCACAGCGTGCAAGCCCTGAAAATGTATACCATAGTAGGAAGAGTCCATTGTGGCACTTTGACCAAAATCCTATTGATGAGGCAAAGGTTATCTGTAAGAAGTGCGGAAGAACCTTTAGCCGAGGGAAAAATCTTTGAAATTTGAATACCAGTTGCATGCTTAAACATTTAATGAACATGCACTTGCAAGCGTAGACAGACTACAAAACCTACAAATCCCCCCTCAGGGCCAGCATCAGCACCTGGCGCACCCGGGCAAGTGCCGGTTCCCTGAGCAGGTGGGGGGGGCGACTCGTGGGCGACGGCACTGGCACAGGGCCCCTCACAGTACATTCTGGGAGATCAAATCTTATTTTTCAAAAGCACCCGTCCTACATTTGGCCAGATGTCAATAAGCCATTTTTTCTGGAGATCGATACCTCCTCCGTAGGAGCAGGTGCGGTCATTTCTCAAAAGAATGGGCAGGGTCAGAGTAGACCATGCTTCTTCTTCTCCAAGACCTTTTGTCCAGCGGAGAGGAATTACACGATCGGGGATAAGGAATTACTCACCATAAAATTGGCTTTTGCTGAATGGAGGTATCTTTTGGAGGGAGCTAAACATCCTTTTGTGGTATATTCCGACCATAAGAATCTATCGTACCTACAGACGGCGCAGCGTCTTAACCCGAGGCTAGCTCAGTGGTCCCTCTTTTTTGCCCGATTCAATTTTACCATCAACTTTCTAAAAGGGGAAAAGAATCCTCAGGCGGACGCCCTATCTCGGTCTATGAATACGACGGAGGACGATGATGAGCCCAGACTTATCGTTCCTCCTGGGAGTATGCGGACTGTGGCACCGGTGACTTTAGACCAGGTTCCACCAGGGAAGACATTTGTTCCTCCTAATCTACAGAATGAGTTGCTCTCATGGGCACATCCTCTAAGACTGGAGGTCACTTTGGAATCAAACGTACCATAGAGTTCCTCCAATGCTCGTATTGGTGGCCTCGGTTGTCCCAAGATGTCAAGGAATACGTCCAAGCATGTATCTCCTGCGCAAGAAATAAATCGTCTCATCAGAGTCCAGCGGGTCTTCTACATCCGTTACCCGTGGCGGATAGACCTTGGGAGCTGATTGGGATGGATTTTGTGGCTGAGTTACCTAAGTCCTGGGGTAATACGACCATATGGGTGGTTTCTGACCATTCTTCTAAGATGGTTCACCTGGTACCTCTTCCTAGGGTTCCCTCTTCCTGGGTTCGGGCATCACTATTTATCCGTCACGTTTTTCGGCTTCACGGTATGCCTGATAGGATTGTTTGTGATCGAGGTCCTCAGTTCACCTCGATTTTGGAGAGAACTGTGTAATCTGTTTAGTATTGAACTGAACCTCTCTACTGCCTATCACCTGGAGACTAATGGCCTGGAGGAACGCACTAACCAGATGCTTGTAACATACTTGCGCCATTTCTTTTCTGCCAACCATAATAATTGGGCAACTTTGCTTCCTTGGGCAGAGTTTGCTCTAAACAATGCAGTGGCGGATTCCACAGGTCAGACCCCTTTCCTTTTGAATAATGGTCAGCACCCGCGTGTTCCGGTCCCTATGCCAGTTAACTCTGGGGAGCCTGGGGTCAGAGATTTGGCTATGGAGGCGCGGGACGTCTGGGACCAGACGCAGGAAGCGTTATTGGCCTCCAAAAAATCGGATGAGACAGTCGGCTGACACTCATCGTCGTCCAGCTCCCGTATTCTCTACGGGCGACAGGGTCTGGCTCGCGGCTCGCAATATCAGAGGTCGCGGGGAATCTGCTAAATTCGCCCCCCGTTTTATTGGTCCTTTTAAAATTCTGGCCCAAGTAAATCCCGTGGTGTATCTGAGTCGCCCGCCAGGGCTGTGGGGTACTCGGCACCGAGCCCGTCGACTTCTATGGGGGATGTCACGGCGGCCACGACTCAGTCCGTGGCCCTGGGCGCTCACCAAAAAGGGAATATTTACAGGGGATTAGTGTTCGTATAGTGATTTGTGACGCCACCTGTAGTATCTGGTCAGGGTGACCAGCGCTGCTGTGCATGTCCTCTGGAAGGGATGGTGTTGTGCAGCTAGTTGGTAAGCCTCCTACAGGTGAGGCTGTGTCCTTCCAGGGCAGGTAGATGTGGTAGTGAAGGGATGGTGCTTGTGGATGTAGCAGAGAGGAATGTGCGACGCTGGAATAATCAGGGAGACAGTCCAAGTGCAGTTCAGGGTTTTTACTCACGGTCTTTGGCCAAAAGACAGATGCCCGCCTGGCACTGTTGTTATAACCCTCTTGTTAGGTTTTGTTTCAGTTTGCTGGTCACATGACCTTTTTACCCTATTTAGTCTGGCTCCGCCCTTCTGGCTTTGCTGGACTTCATTGTATTATCTACTCTTAAACTAGCCGGGTGCTTAGGTGCCTTACTCTGTCAGTTTTGCTTGATCTTAGGATCTCTTAGTATTTGTTTTCTGTTTTATTTTCCCTGCTACACTTTCTGTTAGGAGGTGTCCACCTTTTCACCCAGTCCCTAGATCTTGTAGGGATTCCTCCCTCGCAACTATAGGTCTTCGTTCAGACTAGCTGAGGACTTTAGCGGGTCTGGTCGCAGGATCAGGTTCCCCGTTACATCGTAGGGATCCAGCTCAGTCCTATTGTAGGGACAGAATTCCCACCTTTCCTTAGTGCTTGTAGCAGATCATAACAGTAAGTCCAGCCCAAAAGAAAAAAAAAAAAAATCACTAAGGAAGGATTTTCTGTTTCCATCATGGTGTCGGTTCAGGATTTGGCTGAACGCCTGCAGGGACTTTCTCTGGAGGTGGCTGAAATCCAGCAACACGTGAGTAATTGTTCTGGAGCACATTTCGTGGAGCCAAAGGTACGTTTGCCTGATTTATTTTTTGGTGAACAACAAGATTTTTTTTCTTTTAAAACTGCTTGCTTGTTGTATTTCCGTTTGAGACCCAGGTCCTCTGGTGATGAATCACAGCGTATAGGGTTCATAATGTCACTTTTGCGCAAAGAACCTCAGGACTGGGCCTTTTCTCTGCAGCCTAGTGATCCATGCTTTAGATCAGTGGATAGTTTTTTTTCTGCTTTGGGGTTATTGTATGACGATCCGGATCGTGTTTCATCAGCTGAGACAGAATTGAGACGTTTGAGACAGGGATCAGGTAATGTGGAAAAATATTGTACTCACTTCCGAAGGTGGTCCACTCAGGTGGGCTGGAACGATTCAGCTTTGAAAAGTTTGGAGCAATGACACCTCACTCTCGGGAAAAAGACTGTAGATTTGCGGAGGGCTTGTGTTTCTATTGTGGCAAATCTGAGCATTTTATTAAGAACTGTGCGCTTCGAATGAATAAAAGAGAAAAAAAAATGAGCTCAGTTTCGCCCGCATAGCTTGTTTAAACAATAAAGGTGTCTTTCTTTCTGCCACCACTGCTGGTGAGGAGGAATTAATGGAGTTTCGGGTATTTGTGGATTGTGGTTCAACTCTCAATGTGATTGATGGGAAATTTTTGGAAAAACTAAAATTAAAACCCAAACTTCTATCTTCCCCTATTAATGTGGTGTCTGTGGATGGCTCTCACTTGAAAAATGTTACTCACCATATCTGTGAATTTCCTCTTACTATTAATGGTGTTCATCAAGAGAATTTGGATTTGGTAGTTTTGAATAATTTGCCCTCACCGGTGATTTTGGGGTTACCCTGGTTAAAATTGCACAATCCGGTACTGGATTGGTCTACCAATGAAATTAAGTCCTGGAGTCCTAATTGTTATGACAAGTGTTGTAACGGGCGTATTGCTGCTGTAGTTAAGGGGGAGTTACCTGTACCTATTCAGGATTTTTGGAAAGTTTTTTCTGATAAGGAATCGCAGGTATTGCCTCCTCATAGAGATTATGATTGTGCAATTGAATTTGTCCCTGGAGCGACTCTTCCTAAAAGTCGTTTATTTAATTTGACTATTCCTGAGAGAAAGGCTTTGGAGGAATACATACAGACAAGCTTGGCTGCCGGTCACATTAGGCCTTCCAAATCTCCTGTGGCGGTTGGATTTTTTTTTGTTAAAAAAAAGGACGGCGGTTTACGGCCTTGTCTAGACTTTCGTGAGATTAATAAGATTACTGTACGCAATCCTTACCCACTGCCATTGATTCCTGATTTGTTTAATCAGTTGGTGGGGGCCAAGTGGTTCTCGAAAATTGATCTTCGAGGGGCATACAATTTGTTGCGCATGAAGGAGGGTGACGAATGGAAGACTGCGTTTAACACTCCACTGGGTCATTTTGAGAATCTGGTCATGCCTTTTGGGCTTTCCAGTGCTCCGGCATTTTTTCAGAATCTTATTAATGACATCCCTAGACCTTTGATCGGCAGAAGTGTGGTTGTGTATTTGGATGACATTTTGATTTATTCACTGGATTTGGAGTCTCATTGGAGGAGTGTGCGTGAAGTATTACAGTTACTGAGTGATAATTCACTTTTTGCCAAACTAGAAAAATGTGAGTTCGCTGTACAGAGACTTAGTTTTTTGGGCTACATTGTCTCCAGTGAAGGTTTTGAGATGGACCCGGTGAAAGTGCAAGCTGTGCAGGAATGGCCTAGGCCTATTGGTGTGAAATCAATACAGAGGTTTTTGGGGTTCGCCAATTATTATAGAAAATTCATAAAAAAAATTTCTGTGATTGCCAAACCTCTGACCGATCTCACCAGGAAAGGTGCTGATGCGGTTCAGTGGACTACTGAGGCCATTGAGGCTTTTGTGTTGCTAAAGGAGAGGTTCAGCTCTGCTCCCATCCTTACGCAGCCTGATGTGACTAAACCATTTTTGGTTGAGGTTGATGCTTCTTCTGTGGGGGTCGGCGCGGTGTTGTCTCAGGCAAAGACGGATGGAGTACATCCCTGTGCTTTTTTTTCAAAGAAATTTTCTGAGTCTGAACTGAATTATAATATCGGTAATCGGGAATTGTTGGCAATTAAACTCGCATTTGAACACTGGCGTCATTTTTTGGAGGGAGCGGAATTTCCCGTTCAAGTCTTCACCGATCATAAAAATCTGATCTACCTTGATGCTGCCAAACGCTTGAATGCCCGTCAGGCTAGGTGGGCACTGTTTTTCTCGCGGTTTAATTTTACCGTTACTTACATCCCAGGTACTAAAAATGTTAAAGCTGATGCTTTGTCTCGCAGCTTTTCTCCTATGGTGGGTACTGAGGAGGAGGAGGAAAACATCTTGCAAGAAGGGGTTGTTATTGCTGTTTTGGACTCCGTGTTGGAAGATGAGATTCTTAAAGCACAGGAGAATGCCCCATCTAACACGCCGCATGGGAGGTTGTTTGTGCCTGGTACCCTGAGGGGAGATTTATTTGATGAATGTCATGACTCTCGGTTGGCAGGTCATCCTGGAATCTCTGAGACCAAGAGACTTGTGGGTCGCAGTTTTTGGTGGCCAGGATGGCAGAAGGAAGTCATTAAGTGGGTGCGTCAATGTACTGTGTGTGCTAGATCTAAGTCTTCTCATACTCCTGCTGCGGGGTTGCTTTGCCCTCTGGAGGTCCCTAGTGCACCTTGGACACATTTGGCTATGGACTTTATTACTGACCTTCCCCCCTCTGAGGGTTTCACTGTCATCTGGGTGGTCGTGGACCGTTTTAGCAAGATGTGTCACTTGGTTCCTTTCATCAAACTGCCCTGCGCTAAGACTCTCGCTAAGGCCTTTGTCAAGGAAATAGTCAGACTACATGGTGTTCCTACTGACATTGTTTCTGATAGGGGACCTCAGTTTGTGGCTCGTTTTTGGCGCGCCTTTTGTGACAGGTTGGGAGTTCATTTGTTGTTTTCATCCGGATATCATCCTGAGTCTAATGGCCAGACAGAAAGGAAAAACCAGGATGTTGAGCAGTTCTTGCGTTGTTTTGTGACTGATAATCAAGAGGGGTGGTCTGAGTTTCTGCCACTTGCTGAGTTTGCTCTTAACAACCATACATCCGCTTCTGCTGGTTGTTCGCCTTTTTTTTGTTATACTGGGAGACATCCGTCGTTTGGGTCATTTTCCAAGTTGGGATCGGCTGTACCTGAAGAAGAGAATTTTTCTGGTGTTTTGGAGAGAGTTTGGACTGATGTGCGTGGTAATCTTCAGGAGGCTAACAAAAGATCCAAAGTGTATTTTGATAGAAAACGACAAGAGGTTTTGTTTGCTATTGGTGACATGGTTTGGTTGTCCTCTAAGAATCTGCGCTTGAGGATTCCGTCTAAGAAATTGGGTCCCAAGTTTGTAGGGCCCTTTAAGGTGCTTCAGGTTATTAACCAATCTGCTGTTAAGTTGGAGCTTCCCACCTCCTGGAAGATTAATCCGGTGTTTCATGTTTCTCTCTTGAAAAAAGCTGAGGTCTCAGATGGAGATGTCTCGGCCACTGTTCCCCTGGTGGTGGAGGACGGGCAATATGAGATTTCCCGCATCCTAAATTCTAGACAGTATAGAGGGAGTTTACAGTACTTCGTCGCTTGGAAGGGTTATGGACCCGAGGATAACTCATGGGTGAGGGCGGATGATGTTTCTGCGTCTAGACTTGTCAGAGCGTTTCACAAGAGATTTCCGGATAAGCCTAAGTTCTAGGGGATCCGGAGGATCCTCTTAGAAGGGAGGGTACTGTTATAACCCTCTTGTTAGGTTTTGTTTCAGTTTGCTGGTCACATGACCTTTTTACCCTATTTAGTCTGGCTCCGCCCTTCTGGCTTTGCTGGACTTCATTGTATTATCTACTCTTAAGCTAGCCGGGTGCTTAGGTGCCTTACTCTGTCAGTTTTGCTTGATCTTAGGATCTCTTAGTATTTGTTTTCTGTTTTATTTTCCCTGCTACACTTTCTGTTAGGAGGTGTCCACCTTTTCACCCAGTCCCTAGATCTTGTAGGGATTCCTCCCTCGCAACTATAGGTCTTCGTTCAGACTAGCTGAGGACTTTAGCGGGTCTGGTCGCAGGATCAGGTTCCCCGTTACATCGTAGGGATCCAGCTCAGTCCTATTGTAGGGACAGAATTCCCACCTTTCCTTAGTGCTTGTAGCAGATCATAACAACTGTGTCCTCCGGGTGAGTGGTCCAGCAACCCTCAGGCAGATTGGTCGCACTTCCCAGGACTCCCTCTCTGTATGTTCCTTTTTGGCCTTCACTCTCTGTGCTCTTACTCCTTTCTACTTCCTAGCACCTCACCAGGCAAACTTTCAGTTCCAGAAGCTGTGAGCCATTTCGGTGCACAGATCAATCCTATGTCTGTGCGTACTTGACCCGTAGTGCCGCCTTTCTGTAGAGATGCTGGTGGTTGTGGCAATGACCCATAAAGTGATCACCTCCGTCTGCTTACTAGCAGGGCATGAAGCTTTCCCACTAGCCTAGGGCCGCTCGCTGATGGCCTTGGTCCTTCCTTCTTCTGGATAGGGCCACGGATGGATAGTCCAACCTCCGTGCCTTTTCGGACCCGTTTGCTAACTCCAGCAGTTGCTTCCTGAGATGTACTCAAGCGAAGCCTCAGTGACTGGATGCTCTCTATTCTAACAAGCAGCCTAAGTGCTGCAGCTAACTCCACCCACCCATGTCTACACCCTTTGCTAACCAGTCTGAGTCAGACCATCCTCCCAAAGGGTAAGTCTGTATGCTCAGCTGGCATGGTGTGTTGGATGCAGGTGTGGAGTCCTAGGGGTGCTTCTGTGGAGCCCCAGCTGTGCTAGGATTCCCACTTCTCCTGGAAGGGTGCACTAAAAGATTTATCCACTAGAGGTCCTCATGCATACACATACCTTCACCCATCCTCTAAGACCACCAGAGGGAGCCTGATAGGCATATAAAAGGAGGGTGAAGATAGGAAAGGTCAGTCAGTCTGAAGGCTGTAGTCTGCAGCAGAAGAGCGAGTTCAGTTCAGCTCAGTTTAGTGGAGTCTAGTAGAGTGGAGTCTAGTCCAGTCCAGTCTAGTCAGAGCTCGGACAAGACAAGCCTGCAGAGCAGAGTGGAGTTTGCAGCGAGGGATTCCGTAGCTCAAGTTGAGAGCCAGGAGCGTGCCGACGCTCTGAGAGCGGCAGAAGAGGCAGCCCACCAACTGCCAGTGTGTGTAATTGTGTGAGGGCCCGAGTAGGCCGAAGGCAAGTGGAAAGAGTAGTAAAAGGAGACAGAGGAGCCTTATCAGCTCACCTCAACAAGTATTTACCGGACGCCGGGGTCCGAGCCTATAGGGATCTCCACGACCCATTAGGAGAACACCGGAGTTTCTGGAGGACTACAGGTCCCAGGAGCACCACAGAGCTGATATGTAACCGGGCCAGGAGGAAGGAGTCCGGCATGCAGTGCACTGCAAGCAGGGACTGTGTACTTCAGGAAAAGTACTTTACATGTAAAGATAATTATGGAGTATTCAAAGAGAAAATCATATGTAGGAACCCCAAGAATGAAAAAATAAAATATAACTTTTATTAATTATTTGCTAAAAGGGACACACAAAACATCACACATAATTTTAAAAAGTGCACACTGAAATGACCCTGAAATGCAACCCTGCACTGTATACTGCCTTGCCGCGGAGGTTGGCACCCTATGATAGCCCACACGAGATTGGCGCCCCCGCTCAACGTAGGCTGACCCTAAGGTCCTATAATTGCCCTACCAACA
The DNA here is from genome assembly GCA_033576555.1 of Oophaga sylvatica. NCBI lineage: Eukaryota > Metazoa > Chordata > Amphibia > Anura > Dendrobatidae > Oophaga > Oophaga sylvatica. Next base: position 123,280 of record JARQOD010000556.1, on the reverse strand, counting down.
CGTGAGCCTTATATCTCTCACAACAAATGAAAATACACCCATTATAGGTGGGAAAAGTGGCAGAATATACCTGTTGATAACAGGTTAAGGGAGATCAGGTTGATATAATGCATCTTAATTGTATAACAGAGATCCCTCAATATCAGAAATCTGAACGGCTGATCCCTGCATAACAGCACGTTATTTTGATAATCATACACAGCAATGGTGTCTTTTGCTCATAATATGGATGAGATAACGTGTCCTGATTCTATGAGTGTAGTGTAACACTGAATAACAGTTAATAATAATCTAAGCAAACATATCAGTAGATGTTTAACAATAGTCTTGATATGCTGGTCAATAAATATGTCCCTCACACACACTTCATAGGGACATCAATCTCAGAAAATGGTCACAATCGACCTCATATTTCACCCATATATATAATAAAGAGTCTCATGACTGAGGGATACTCATCTAGTAAGTAGTTGAATTAGCCTCTACGCGTTTCGCCAGCAATGGCTCATCAGGAGGTCAGATGTATTGATATTGCATGATGTCTGCAGCATCTTGTGAAATAAATAGACTCTGGCAATTCAAAAGTACCGCCCCCATGCTTTTGATGATAGGCTGTGAGCCCAGTATATTTGATGTCCCTATAATGTGTTCATAATACCACAGTATCAGATGGATTACTGCAGTATGGCTACTACAAAATGGCCCCCATCACATTCACGCTCTGCAATCAAGCCAACAGGTGTATTGCGTGCATCTGATGATGGGTGCATGCGCTCTAGAATGGGCCGCATCATCAGTGACCGGATTTGACGTCAGCGACCTCGTGCATTCAGCGTGCGTTCCACACTGGAACGCAAACCCTTTTGGGCGCATGCGCGACAAAAGTAAGCCACCTGATTGATTTTGTGATCTAAATGAGATCGCATGGGAAAAAGAAAAATTTATCTTCATGTACATTACTCTCCAAAAATCTTTGTAATGGATTGCGTCCCATTTTAGAACGCATACAGGTTCTATACTCTGGCATAATCGTTGTGATTCGGTTTTGATCGCACACGACATAGTTATTTTGCATCCCATTTTGAAACATACTTTTCCCATGCGATCTCATTTAGATCACAAAATCAATCAGGTGGCTTACTTTTGTCGCGCATGTGGAACGCACGCTGAATGCACGAGGTCGCTGACGTCAAATCCGGTCACTGATGATGCTGCCCATTCTAGAGCGCATGCCCCCAGGAAGGACCAACGACCAGCACCATCCTCACCGAGGGATTGTCTGCTACCGCTGCTGGAAGACAGGTCACATCGCACGCCAATGTCCTTTAAACGAGCAAATCCTGGGTCTGAGGGCCAGCACCCAGGAATAGACTCATCAGGCCCCTCAGACTGGAACCGCAGGTTTCTGGGAGGAAGACCTTTCCTGTCCATCATACTGGACGGGATCGCAATCCCTGCCCTGCTGGACACCGGATCTCAGGTAACCATCATACCTAATATCCTTTACAATAGATACTGGTCCATGGATGGTCTCCAACCCCCAAACCCCGACTTTGCAGTATACGCCTCTAATGACCTCCCTCTTGACTTACTGGGGGCTAAAACTGTTAGAACTCTCCTGTTAGGTTTTTTTTTATCTTGCTGGTCACATGACCTTTGTGGCCTATTTAATCCGGCTCCACCCTTCTGGCTTTGCTGGACTTCATTGTAACTTATACTCTAAGCTAGCCAGGTGCTTTGTTACCTAACTCAGACAGTTTTTGCTTGGTCTTCTGACCTCTATGTTCTATGTTCTTTGTTTTGCCTTTCGCTGCTACAACTTTTGTTAGGAGGTGTCCATCTTTTCTCCCAGTCCCTAGTCCTTGTAGGGATCCCTCCCTCACATCTATAGGTCTTCGTTCAGACTAGCTGAGGACTTTAGCGGGTCTGATCGCAGGATCAGGTTCCCCGTTACATCGTAGGGATCCAGCTTAGTTCTATTGTAGGGACAGACCTCCCTTTTTTCCTTAGTGCTTGTAGCAGATCATAACAAAAAACATAGACGTAAAAGTGGGGAGAGTGGAGCTAAAGGATCAGGGACTCCTTGTAGTGAAGACTGTTAATGAGGAAAATGGGTTGAATGTGGTTTTAGGCACTAACATTATTAGTAACAGTTTGGAGGAGATTGTGTTTTTACTCCAACAGCTCACCGATGTTGCCAGACCAAAGAAAAAGGGAGCGATCCAGAAGGAGATCCAGGCCCTGATGTGCCAGCAGCAAGTGAAACTGATCGGTGGTGAGATTGGTAATGTACGGGTGACAGACCTGAACCCCATTGTGATACCCCAATGAGTGAAATGCTTATTTGGTGTAGAGCAGCAATAGGTCTGAGAGGACAGAACTACCAAAAAGTAGTAGAGCCCCATTGTTCAGAACACAGACCTACACTCTTGACTGCCAGAGGGGTAGTGGAGGTGCGTAATGGGAGGGTGCCAGTGCGTCTTTTCAACTGGGGGGAGAATGAAGTCAAATTACCACGTTATGCCACTGTTGCCAAGTTACATGTTGTAGATAATAACTCCATTCACCCGACGGAGCCCTTAACTTCCCCACAACCAGTGGAGGATAACGGTCCGACCACCCAGGTGGAGGATTGGTGTCAGCAGCTCCATGTCGGGACGGACACCACTCCAGCCCACCAGAAACAGGGAGTACATTGAGTAGTTCAGGAGCACGCACAGATATTCAGCAAACACCCACTTGACTTTGGGAAGATTAAGGGGGTCCAACATCCCCACAGGCAACCATCCCCCATTAAAGGGAATCTGTCACCCTAAATTGGCGGGATATTTAAATGATGGCAGTCAGGTCAGATGGGCGGTGTTTTGGGTACTTGCCTTAACATGTTGTTCGCCGCTGTCTCCATTATTTCTGGGAATTGTAGTCGTTGCCCTCCATATAACGCGCCTGCACATTGCAATCTTGAATTGCGCACGCGCAGTATGCTTTGCCCACAGATTGCAATGCACAGGCGCGTTATATGGAGGGCAATGACTACAATTCCCAGAAATAATGGAGACAGCGGCGAACAACATGTTAAGGCAAGTACCCAAAACACCGCCCATCTGACCTGACTGCCATCATTTAAATATCCCGCCAATTTAGGGTGACAGATTCTCTTTAAAGAACGGTACAGGCCTATACCACCAGCACACTACCAGAAAGCCAAGGAGATGTTGCGTGACATGAAGGAAGCAGGGATGATAAAGAATAGTTGTAGTCCCTGGGCAGCTCCCCTAGTGCTAGTCAGGAAAAAGGATGGAAGCATGAGAATGTGTGTAGATTACAGACAAGTAAATCGCATTACACATAAAGATGCATACCCACTACCAAGCATTTAGGAATCCCTAGCTGTCTTAAAGTCTGCTAATTACTTTTCCACCCTTGACCTCACTAGTGGGTACTGGCATGTAGCTGTGGCTGAGGAGGATTGGGAGAAGACGGCTTTCACCACCCCGATGGGACTCTGTGAGTTCGACAGGATGCCGTTTGGACTCAGCAGTGCCCCTGGAATGTTCCAGAAAGTGATGGAGTGCTGCCTGGGACATCTCAACTTCAAGACTGTGTTACTGTACCTGGACGACGTAATTGTGTATTCCAAAATGTATGAAGACCACTTGAAGCACCTGGCAGAGGTATTCGAGTCACTGTCCCAGTATGGGATGAAACTGAAGCCTTCAAAGTGCCACTTGCTCAAACAAAAGGTATAGTACCTGGGACACATTGTCAGCTCAGAGGGAGTAGCGCCAGACCCTGAGAAGGTCACCGCCATCCAGAAATGGCCGGAGCCGAAGAACCTCAAAGAGGTGCTTCAGTTCCTGGGACTGACAGGATACTACCGGAGGTTTGTAAAGGACTACACTAAGAAAGCAGCACCTCTGCAAGACCTCCTGGTCAGACAGTCCCCAAGAGCATAAATTCTCCATTCCACTGGGGTAAAGAACAGGCTGAGGCATTCAAGGAAATGAAGGAGATCCTGACAGGTGACGAGATCTTAGCCTACACTGACTACAGCCAACCGTTCCTGCTGTATACCGGTGCCAGCAATGAAGGACTGGGAGCTGCCTTAAGTCAGAAGCAAAATGGCCTAGAAAAAGTCATCGCCTATGCAAGCAGGAAGCTTCGCCCGACCGAGAGGAACCCAGAGAACTACAGCAGCTTCAAGTTGGAGTTCCTGGCACTGGTCTGGGCTATTACTGAAAGGTTCAAGCACTACCTAGCCTCCAGCAAGTTTACGGCCTACACTGACGATAACCCCTTAACGCATCTGGAAACAGCCAGACTGGGAGCCATGGAGCAATGATTGATGGCTCGGCTGCATGGGCGTACCCACCGTGGGGCAGGGGGGGCAGCTGCCCCCCTAGAAGCAGGGGCACACAATGAAAGAGAGCGGATGGCCAGGAGGCCACACACAGCTGACAGGGGGCGGGCAGGACTCACTGCAGAGCAGGCTGAGACCCGTGGCATTGCTATGGCACCCGGCTGCACGCCTCTGAACACTAACCGCAGAACTATGTGGTGAGGAAGGCCTTGTGGCCTTCCATATGCAGCACAGACGGCGTGATTGTCATCACGCCACCTGCACGCCCTGATGTCGTCACGCCGCCTGTGCCAGGAGAAGACGGAGTCGAGCACGCTTCTTCAGAGCTGCGGGGGACATAGGTGAATACTGGCATTTTTTTTTTTTAACGCCGGGCCCGGCCTATTGGGGACTATGCTGCTTATGGGGGATTATGCTGCCTATGGGGGATTATGCTGCCTATTGGGGACTATGCTGCTTATGGGGGATTATCCTGCCTATGGGGGACTACTATGCTGCCTATTGAGGACTATGCTGCCTATGGCGGATTATGCTGCCTATTGGGGACTCTGCTGCTTATGGGGGATTATGCTGCCTATGGGGGACTACTATGCTGACTATGGGGGATTATGCTGCCTATTGGGGACTATGCTGCTTATGGGCGATTATGCTGCCTATAGGTGACTGCTGTTTATGGGGGATTATGCTGCCTATAGGGGACTATGCTGCTTATGGGGATTATGCTGCCTATTTGGGACTACTATGCTGCCTATGGGGGATTATGCTGCCTATGGGGGACTACTATGCTGCCTATGGGGCCGGATTATGCTGCCTATGGGGGACTACTATGCTGCCTATGTGGGGATTATTCTGCCTATGGGGGATTATGCTGCCTATGGGGGACTACTATGCTGCCTATGGGGGGATTATGCTGCCTCTTTGGGATTATGCTGCCTATGGGGCATTATTCTGCCTATGGGGGACTACTATGCTGCCTATGGGGGGATTATGCTGCCTATGGGGGATTATGCTGCCTATGGGGTATTATGCTGCCTATTGGGGACTGCTATGCTGCCTATGGGGGATTATGCTGCCTATGGGGGATTATGCAGCCTATTGGGGACTACTATGCTGCCTATTGGGGATTATGCTGCGTATGGGGGATTATGCTGCCTATTGGGGACTACTATGCTGCCTATGGGGGATTATGCTGCTTATTGGGGACTATGCTGCTTATTGGGGATTATGCTACCTATGGGGAACTATGCTGCCTATGGGGGACTAGGCTACCTATGGGGGATTATGCTGCCTATTGGGGACTACTATGCTGCCTATGGGGGGATTATGCTGCCTATGGGGCATTATGCTGCCTATTGGGGACTACTATGCTGCCTATTGGGGATTATGCTGCCTATGGGGGGATTATGCTGCTTATTGGGGACTATGCTGCCTATGGGGGACTATGCTGCCTATGGGGGGATTATGTTGCCTATGGGGATTATGCTGCCTATTGGGGACTAATAAGCTGCCTATGGGGACTATGCTGCCTATGGGGACTATGCTGCCTATGGGGGATTATGCTGCCTATTGGGGATTACTATGCTGCCTATGGGGGATTATGCTGCCTATGAGGGATTATGCTGCCTATGAGGGATTATGCTGCCTATTGGGGGATTATGCTGCCTATGGGGGATTATGCTGCATATGGGGGATTATGCTGCCTATTGGGGATTACTATGCTGCCTATGGGGGATTATGCTGCCTATGGGGGATTATGCTGCCTATGGGGGATTATGCTGCCTACTGGGGACTACTATGCTGCCTATTGGGACATTTACCTGCCTATTGGGGACCTATGCTGCCTATTGGGGATCTATGCTCTCTATTGAGGACATGTGCTGTCTATTGAGGACATATTCTGCCTATTGAGGACTATGCTGCCTATTGGGACATTTAGCTGCCTATTGAGGACATATGCTGCCTATTGGGGACTATGCTGCCTATTGGGACATTTACCTGCCTATTGGGGACCAATTCTGCCTATTGGGGACATTTACCTGCCTATTAGGGACTCTCGCACCACACCAGTCTGAACCTGAGCTAAAAGCGGAGTTGCGCCAATATGTGCACTGATGAGTCTGAAATAATATGGATTAGCAAGGCTGCAGTGATGGGCAATGCAGGCTGTATGTCTCTGTGTGGGCAGTTTTATTGCTGGTATATTGTTTTTGTAGCACTGTATATATATTGGTATTTTACTAATAGCAATTTGGAATCCCTAGGAAATAATGATATCAAGAAAGAGAAAAATTGCTTCGCTTGTTATGACTAGCAGTGACAAATATGGAACCGAACATTGACCATCTCATTAGCCAAAAGCAGGCCCATAGTTCCCATTGAAATACCAGTAAGTTTGTTGATTTTTAACTTTACTTGTTCTTTATTTTTATTATTGTATTTGTTCCTGTTTTGCTTTTTTTTTTACTTCAAAATAAGAGTGTAGTATATGGTGTATACAGGGTCATACACATCGTGTGCGGTATATAGAGTGTACTGTATAACACTGCTGTATTATACTTTTCATATACAGGTTATAATGCCTCTTATTCTTTGTATAGAGGTTAGTGTGCCATGTATAATATATGGTATATACAGTGTAGTGTCGCATACACTGCTGTATTATACAATATACAACAGTTCCAATGCTCCATACCTAATATGCAGTATAATGTTGTTAAATATTAATTATTGGTTATGGATTTATTCTACACTCAATTCTGTACCGAGTACATTGACTTTCAGCTGACATTACATATTCTATTTCTGTATGGTAAAGTGTCATCTCCATATATAGAGACTACGTGATTTAAGGGACATATATATAATGACTACACAAAGGGAGGGGGCTCTCTCTTCAGACACATGGAACACTAAGGTGAATGGACAGCTGCTATGTAACCACGTGATGGTTCCTCAGACGCTGCTGAGAAACAGATGTCATTTTACCATTCAGGATACCAAGGAAGAAGTGTATAAGCTTTGCTATGGACAAATGGACAATCTCTTTGTAACTATTTCACTCATTTTATGTTTTCCTGCAATGATGTTTTTGGTGGACAGTCCAATAAACCACTACATTTTTTTATAAGAAACATTGTGACAATTTCCTCATAGTATCGCATCTGGTAACAAGTCCTGGTAAAAATATACTTAAAATAAGCATTTTTAACATTTTGGAGAGCCAGCCAGTCACACTTGATTTTTAGAGTGTGAATTTCTGAAAACTTGCAAGGGGAGGAATAGAAGCAAAAGAACGTCAAATGTTCAAGTTATCAGGAAATCCACTACGATATTTCAGGATCAGAAAAGAACCTATGAATGAGGACTAAGAGTTGCCAGACGTACTACAGGAATCAGACGTGCTGACGTATTGATGACAAGAGGCCAGCATTGTCCATGAAAGGAGCTACAAGCTGAGATATTTCAAGGTAAGAAACAATGGATGTTATTACTTCTTTTTCTAAGCAAAGTAGACTGAAATTTATGTTTGTAGATCAGTAGAGTTGAGCGATACTTTCCGATATCAATAAGTATCGGATCGGAATTGGTATCGCCGATACCCAAAAAGTAACGGCGATACCCGATACCGATACAGGAAATCCAATGTAAGTCTATGGGAACAAAATATCGGAATTAAAATAAACCCATTCTTGGCTTGTTGGTTAATTGTACATGAAGGAAAACAACAAAGAGTAATGTAGAATGTATTGGGGGAGGTTGAGGAGACATTAAAGGCATAGATGTTTAACCCAATCAAATGGAATAGCATTAATATTTTTTTTTTTAAAGATGTTCGGATTGACGAAGAAATTGACAATGTTGTTAACCTTTTTTCTATTTTGGCAAATATGTATGTTTCACAACTTCCATGCTCTTCACCTTTTTAACTTTTGCCACACTTTCTCCTTCATAATCTTCAGCAGCATCATCATTTTCATCAAATTATTCTTCATCTTCACCTTTTTTATCTTCTTCTTAAACTTCTTGCTATTCATCTTTTTGTTAACATTACTCATATTGTTATTATTAAATTATTCTTCTTCTTCATATTCTACTTCTTCATCTTCTTCCTCTTCATCTTCTTCATCATATTCTTATTTGTGACAGAGATTTCTGTACTTGTAATCTGTAAAAGTATGAATTTTTCATCCTTCCATTCTTGCTGTCACAAAAGATTTAAATTACAACAGTATTTGTCCGTGTTCAGTTTAGCCTGCAGCAGCAGGCATTTTCCAGGGGCACCACAAGGAGGAACGGACTCACCCCCATACACTGCTTAGTCTTCTTCTGCTTATAATTTAGAGCATATATTTTGCTCTTCATTTTGGTCTTGTACTTCATGTTCTTCTGCTTTTTGATCTTCTGCTTATTGTTCTTCTGTCTATTTTTCTGTATCTTGTAGTTTGTCTTAACTTTCTTTGTCCTGTTGGTGATCTTCTTCTGGGTAATCTTTTATTTCTTCTTTGTGATGGTGTTCAGGCTTGTTGGCTTGATGCTCGTCGTCCTTGTGGTCGTCATCTTCTTCGGGGTGGTCATCAGGGTCGTTTTCTTCATTGTTTGAGATCCAGAGTGATAACCCAAAAAAACATTTAAAAAATCTTCAATTTGTAAATGTAGCTGAAGGTTCAAGAAGGCTGACTAACTTCCAAGAACCAGCTGACGTTACTGGAACCCGGACGGGTATCAGATGTTACAAGAGACAATGGAAGTAATGAGGACCAGCTGACTGTGCTGGAACCCGGAGGGGCAACAGAAGGAAAAGAGCCAATGGCACAACCGAGGACCAGCTGACGTTACTGGGACACGGTTACTAAGCAGGAGGTACCTGTGCTCCAAAGCACTACCAAGGACCAGCAGACGTTGCTGGAACTTGGATACCGAGATGGAGGCACCTAGGCCAAAGGCACTGCGGAGAACCAGTTGACTGTACTGGAACCCGGACGGGTAGCAGAAGGTACAAGAGCCAATGCAAGTAACGAGGACCAGCTGACTGTGCTGGAACCCGGAGGGGCAGCAGAAGGAAAAGAGCCAATGGCACAACCGAGGACCAGCTGACGTTACTGGAACACGGTTACTAAGCAGGAGGTACCTGTGCTCCAAAGCACTACCAAGGACCAGCAGACGTTGCTGGTACTCGGATACCGAGATGGAGGCACCTAGGCCAAAGGCACTGCGGAGAACCAGCTGACGGTACTGGAACCCGGACGGGTAGCAGAAGGTACAAGAGCCAATGCAAGTAACGAGGACCAGCTGACTGTGCTGGAACCCGGAGGGGCAGCAGAAGGAAAAGAGCCAATGGCACAACCGAGGACCAGCTGACGTTACTGGGACACGGTTACTAAGCAGGAGGTACCTGTGCTCCAAAGCACTACCAAGTACCAGCAGATGTTGCTGGAACTCGGATACCGAAATGGAGGCACCTAGGCCAAAGGCACTGCGGAGAACCAGCTGACGGTACTGGAACCTGGACGGGTACCATAAGGCACCCATCAAAATGTAAGTTGACAGGCCGCAAGCCGTCCGCAATTACCGAATCACACAGTCCTACAGTGGGTGCTTGTCCTATTATCACAACTGAAACAGCCTTTATTTACATATCCCACAGCACACATAGGAATCACCTAAACTGCAGGCACCATAGAGTCGGCTAACCCGAATGCAACACGACAGGACAACTTATTGGAGGCTAATTGACGTTGACACTTCCAGGAAACAGCTGTCGTGCTGTAACCAGGCTGGGCAGGAGTCAGTACCCGTGACAAGTACTTCCGAGCAACAACTGGCAGTGTTGGAGCCCAGGGATGAGAAGAGAACAGGGTGGAGGCAGCAGGACTTTTTGCTGTACACACAGCAGGGGAACAGCTGACATTACTGAACCCCATTAACACAGGAGCAAGTGTTGACTGTGCTAACAGCACTTCCAGGCAACAACTGGCGGTGTTGGAGCCCAGGGATGAGAAGAGAACAGGGTGGAGGCAGCAGGACTTTTTGCCGTTCACACAGCAGGGGAACAGCTGACATTACTGAACCCCAGTAACATAGGAGCAAGTGTTGACTGTGCTAACAGCACTTCCAGGCAACAACTGGCGGTGTTGGAGCCCAGGGATGAGAAGAGAACAGGGTGGAGGCAGCAGGACTTTTTGCCGTTCACACAGCAGGGGAACAGCTGACATTACTGAACCCCAGTAACACAGGAGCAAGTGTTGACTGTGCTAACAGCACTTCCAGGCAACAACTGGCGGTGTTGGAGCCCAGGGATGAGAAGAGAACAGGGTGGAGGCAGCAAGACTTTTTGCCGTACACACAGCAGGGGAACAGCTGACATTACTAAACCCCAGTAACACAGGAACAAGTGTTGACTGTGCTAACAGCACTTCCGAGCAACAACTGGCGGTGTTGGAGCCCAGGGATGAGAGGAGAACAGGGTGGAGGCAGCAGGACTTTTTGACGTTCACACAGCAGGGGAACAGCTGACATTACTGAACCCCAGTAACACAGGAGCAAGTGTTGACTGTGCTAACAGCACTTCAGAGCAACAACTGGCGGTGTTGGAGTCCAGGGTCAAGGAGGATGTTTAAATACTAAATCAAGTATTTTCCTTGTTACGTGTCAATTAAAATTGTCTATACTCCAAACAAGAGAAATATAACCTTTAGTACCATAAGATGATGATTTTACTTTAAAAAATCAATATAAATTAAGAATTGACAAACATAAACGCATACATTAACATGTTGAAAAGCAATGCAAACCACAAAAAAAATTGATTAAGTAATCTGCTATACGGTTTTAAATAAAATCATACAAGTACATATCAGAATCCATTAATGATGGATAAGTAACAGTATGTACACCATTTTTATTGTATAGACAATGAATGTCTGACTTCAAAACATAATCAGCATTACAAGTTATCTGTGACATTCATAAAACTTTACATTTGCAGAATAATATCACTAAACAGTTTATAAAAATATATAAAATTTCCATCATGTAATACTGATAATATGTGCCAATCATTTATATTAACAAACATAACCTTTAAAAAGTGCATAGTGCATAGTGAAAATAGCTATTTATGCCTGACTGTGGACTTGCAAGCATGACAATGGATAGATAAGGTATATATAGATGAGACTGCATAGCCACAGATGGTGAATGGCGATGTAATACTGTACCTCAATAAAGTGTGCATCACTACTACATCCTTTTTTTTATATAGCTTTATAAACAGGGTACGTGCATGTATGCTTGCGCCTTTGTTTGGACGCACAGACTGGCTTCCTGCTGTGACGCGTTGGGTATTGGAGCGTCTGTGCGTCTTATGACGCAGACTAACATTCACGTTGCGCATCGTTCATCATCACAAGCGTACCGACAACACAAAGGCGTTGTCATCACTGCTTTACTCAGTAAACATGCACCTATGATGAAACATACACGCATGTGCCCTATTACATAAGAAGCTACAAGAAAAACGCGTGTGAGGTGTGACACAGCTGTTTTGTTAAGGTACAGTATTATATCGACATTGTACAGGTGTCGCTATTCAGTCTGATAACTAGATATCATTCACCTTTTCTATCAGTTGTCGTTGTTTTAGCACCACTTGCAGGTATATATTTTGCTATTGTGACTATGCACTATTGACTTTAACAAGGTAATGCATGATTTTTGTTAACGATTATCATGTTTACATGATGGACCTTTATGATATGGGCTGTTAACTTTCTAATTAAATATGTATTTTTTTAAAATGACACAAATATAAGTAATGTTGAAGAGGACTATTCCTACATCCATTGTTTGCACAATATTACAGGTGTACATCACGTCCCTTAATCAACATTGGATTATTATATTTACTTGAATGCTTTTATTTAAAAGCCAAGAACACTGAAGTCTAACCTTCGCACTGCAGCTGTTGTCAAAGTTCAATACACATTATGCACTTCCAACATTGCAGCATTTGAGTCATGATGTGAGTTGGATTTGTCTAAGCTATGGAGTGACAAGGTTGACCATCACTATCCTATAGCATAAGTAGGCTTTTGTGTTAGCATTTGTGTTCGACATGTGCATATCTGCAATAATATGTCACAATTATTTTGTTACAGATTTGTGACAAAGACTAATCATTTTATGGTTTTGAAGCTGACGTTTCACTTGTTTACAGCTTAGAAATTAGGGTGTAGCCTCATATCTGTGTGTAGCACTAGCCACTTTGACATGTCATGTTTTTTTCACCATGATTAGGTAGCTAGCAGTAATTTTTGCCGGACACACAGCTGGGGAACAGCAGGCGTTACTGAACCCCACAAACACATCAGCGATTGTTTTCATCTGTGCATCCAACACTTCTGAGCAGCAACTGGCGGTGTTGAAGCCCAGGGTCAAGGAGGTTGTAGGCAGAGGCCTAGTATGAGATGTTTGAAGTTTAATTTGTAGTTAGTAGCAGTAATTTTTGCCAGACACACAGCAGGGGAACAGCAGGCGATACTGAACCCCACAAACACATCAGCGATTGTTTTCATCTGTGCATCCAACACTTCTGAGCAGCAACTGGCGGTGTTGAAGCCCAGGGTCAAGGAGGGTTTTGAAATAAAATATTGAGTTATTGCCTTGTTACGTGGCCATTGCAAATGTATGTACTTCAAACAAGAATAAATGAAGTTTTACTAGGACAATAAAATGATGAATTTCAATTCCAAGAATAAAAATAAACACCCTGCAAATATAAACGCATATAAGCACATGGCAACAAGAAATGGAACAACACACCACCCAAAAATTAGTTTACAAAATATAGTGTTGTAAATTTAAGAATAAAAGTCCATTTTTGTATTTAGGAATAATGCGTAAGGAACGCTATGTTAAACCATAACATAGTGAAGACAATGGATTTTGTAATAGTCACTCATCATCATCATTGCAATTTATATGTGACAGTCACACACATTTCAATTATTTAAGTTAATAAAATTGTTACTTTGGACAGCATGTATGACATGTCCAGCATGGACTCATCAATGTGATGACGCAATAATGTACGATAAAAAATAAACATTTAAAAAAACATTATGCATTGTCACAATTTAAGTGTGTGCCTGCAAGTGTAGGTGAAACAAAGGCTACGGATAGCAAAGGTTTATTCTATGTCTGTATCAGACAGTGGACAGCCTCTGATGGGTAATGGCAATGTTATACTGTACGTCAATAAAGTCTGCGGCTGCAATCATGCATTTTTTGCTTGTACAGTGTTGAAGAGGGTAAAAGCATGTCTGGTTGCGCAAGGCTTTATTCGTCAACACTACCTTCCTACTGTCACGCGTAGGGTAGGGTAGCGTGTGTCTATTATATGACTCTCTATAAAATGTGACCTTACGCAGCGTTATTCTGCCCTAGGGACGCCAAAAATACTACAGCAGTAATCATTTACTGTATAATACTCCACCTATGAGCAACAAAAAAAGCACGTTCCCTCTTTAACAATCTACAAGACAAACAAGCATGATGGTTGACACTGCCTTTATTGAGGTACAGTATTAGATCGACATTGTCCATGAGTAACTATGCACTGTGATACCTATATACCATTATTAATTTATATCTGTTGTGGTTGTTTCACCAGCACTTGCAGGTATAACTACCTATTGTCAGTATGCATGATGCACTTTCTAGATGTAATAATTTATTATTGCACATTATTACCAGGTTTAGATGCTGGCCATTTCATATATGGTGTGTGAAGTTACAGTTGGCATCAGTCTGTGTATTTTATTATGTCTGTCATAAATATAACTCGTGAGGATGATGATGATGATGTTTATGATTCGTACATCCATTGACTGCATTATCTTACAGGTACAGATAAAGTTCCTTAAAAAGCATTAATTGATAAGTATGAAATGTACTTTTATGCATTCATTTCAAAAAGTGAACACTATGTTTTAGTTTTTGTTACCATTTCTAATAGACATGTGCAGATATGCGCTGTGATGACAAATTATTATTTATATCAAAAACTGGGCACACTCATGGTTGTGTAAAGGAAAGATTTTTAATACGTACACCTGGTCACTAGTTACAGACGTTTCGGTCAATACCGACCTTCATCAGTGTACTAGTGGCAGTGTGTACCCAATATAGTAGGGTATAAAGATTATGTCGCTCAAGTAAACCTCTGGATTAGTTGCATGAAACTACTGACCAAAGAAGACTATAACACGTGTGGGGTCACAGTGACGCGGCATCCACCGAGACGGTGGATGCCGCGTCACTGTGACCCCACACGTGTTATAGTCTTCTTTGGTCAGTAGTTTCATGCAACTAATCCAGAGGTTTACTTGAGCGACATAATCTTTATACCCTACTATATTGGGTACACACTGCCACTAGTACACTGATGAAGGTCGGTATTGACCGAAACGTCTGTAACTAGTGACCAGGTGTACGTATTAAAAATCTTTCCTTTACACAACCATGAGTGTGCCCAGTTTTTGATATACATTATACGGTTTGGGAACCTACTGGTGCACCTCCCTTTGAACTGTGCCAATATTTACTTATATAGACAAATTATTATTTGTCCATATTTCTTATAAAAATTTATCATTCTAGGCCTGTAAAACTTCAAACTTTCCTGTTTTAAGCATAACAATCAGGGTGACGGCTCTTCCCTATTTGGAGCATGTTCGACATGGGTTTTTCTGTGCATGTGTAGGGAACAGGAGACTTCTTGCCGGACACACAGCAGGGGAACAGCTGGCGTTACTGAACCCCACTAACACTATAGCTTGTGTATTGGTCTGTGGACATGACACTTCTAAGCAGCAACTGGCAGTGTTGTAGCCCAGGTAGTAGAGTTCAGGTGGTAGAAAGATGAACATAACAGGAGACATGGATAACGTTGCCAACCAGTTATTTAATCAGAAACCGGACAGGCAAATTCAGGCGAGATCCATGCCTTGTTCATTTTCAGAAAAGTAAGCCGGTCTACATTATCGGAGGATAGTCGCATGCGACGGCCTGTTAGTACACCACCTGCAGCACTAAAGACGCGCTCCGATAATACACTGGCAGCAGGGCAAGCCAGCACCTCCAATGCATACTGGCTAAGCTCTGGCCATGTATCCAGCTTAGAGACCCAAAACTTGAATGGGGAAGAGCCATCTGGGAGTACACTGAGAGGGAAAGACATGTAGTCTGTCACCATCTTACGGAAACGTTGCCTCCTGCTGACTGGAGCCGTCTCGGATGGTGTAGACATTTGTGGCGCTGCCACAAAACTTCGCCACATTTGGAACATACTGGTCTTGCCCTCTGCAGAGGCGCTGCTTCTGCTCCCTCTTGTTGCAGAGCTGTCTCCACTGCCTCGACGCACAGAGCTGCTTTGTAAAGCAGTAGCAGCAGCAGTGCTCTCGGCTGGAATGGAGAACATTATGGATTGCACCAGTGTGCCTTGGTACTCCCGCATTTTACGCTCCCGGTTCAACGGTGTGATGAGGCTTTGTAAGTTGTCCCGGTAGCGAGGGTCTAGGAGGGTGTACACCCAATAATCAAACGTGGTGAGAATGTGGGCGATGCGGCGGTCGTTTCTCAGGCACTGCAGCATGAAATCAACCATGTGCTGCAGACTCCCAACTGGCCAAGAAACGCTGTCCTCTGCAAGAGGCGTCATCTCTGCCTGCTCTGCATCACCCCACCCTCGCTCTACATACTGACTAGAGCGTTGTGTACCTCCCTCTGGAGCGATGTCTTCCTCCTCCATTGACTCCTCCTCATCCTCCTCACAAAGTGAGCCCTGCCCAGCCCTTTGTGAGGAACCACGTTGCGCTGACTGTCCAGAAGGTGATGGAATTTGTGACTCCTCATCCTCCACCTCTTCCAAAACCTCATCCCTTAGTGCTTGCAGTGTTTTTTGAAGCAGGCAGATAAGGGGGACAGTCAGGCTGACTAGTGCATCATCTGCACTCGCCATCCGCGTTGACTCATCAAACGCACGCAAAACGTGGCAGATGTCCTTCATAGAAGCCCACTCAGTAGTGGTGAAGTGTGAACGGCGCAAATTGCGAGTTGATTGCGCCTGATGCAGCTGATACTCCATTACTGCTGGCTGCTGCTCACACAACCGCTCCAACATATGTAACGTGGAATTCCACCTGGTGGTACGTCACATATGATGCGATGTTCAGGAAGGCGAAATCTGCGTTGCAGAGCTGCAATGCGCGATCTGGCCATGCTGGAAAGTCGCAAGTGAGCGCACTCTAGGCGGACCTTTTGCAGCAGTGCATCAAGATCCGGATAGTCCCTCAAAAAACTCTGCACGACCAAGTTGAGCACATGTGCCAGACATGGTATGTGAGTGAGGTTGCCAAGGCCCAGAGCTGCCACCAGATTTCAGCCATTGTCACACACTACCAAGCCTGGCTGGAGATTCGCTGGCAAAAACCACACGTCGCTCTCCTGCTTGATGGCATTGCAGAGCTCCTGCGCTGTGTGGCTTCGATTCCCCATGGAAATTAATTTCAGGACGGCCTGTTGCCGTTTGGCCACGGCTGTGCTCATATCGGTCGCAACAGGTAAGCGTTCACAGGTCCATGTGGAGGTAGACCGTGACGGCTCCTGCAGCGATGATTATGAGGAACTGGAGTAGGAGGAGGAGTCAATGTGTACAGACTGGATTCCTGCAATCCTTGGAGTTGGCAGAACATGTACAGCGCCACTCGCAAGATCTGTACCCGGCTCCACAACATTGACCCAATGGGCAGTGAGGGAAAGGTATCGTCCCTGGCCATGGGTATTGGTCCACGCATCGGTGGTCAGGTGGACCTTGCTACTGACGGCGTTTAGTAGCGCATGTTTAATTTTTCCCTCAACATGCTTTTGCAGACCAGGGACGGTTTGCCTGCTGAAATAAAATCAGCTGGGCACATTGTATTGTGGGACTGCCAATGCCATTAAGTTACGGAAACTGTCAGTATCCACCAGCCTGAATGACAGCATTTCAAGGGACAGGAGTTTTGCAATGCCAGCATTCAGAGCCTGTGCTCGTGGATGGTTTGCCGAGTATGGCCGTCTTTTATCCCATGCCTGTGCTACCGATGGCTGTTTTGTGGCCTGGGAGTGTGAGGATGACAGGGAACTTGCAGCTGTGGGTGGAATAACACTGGGTCTCTGGACAACAGTGACAGAGGTTCTTCCATGGCGATCCTGTGAGGAAGCCGAACCAGCTGTGTGTGAGCTGGAGGAAGAGGCTCCAACACGAGCTGAAGATGTAGGTGCTGCTGTAGGTTGGCCTACATCTCCAGTTTGTCTTTGTAACTCAACTACGTGCTTTGTCCGCACATGTTTCCACATATTTGTGGTATTGAGGTTACTGACACTTTTACCTCTTTTTACTTTTTGATTACACAGCTTGCATTTGACATAGCAAATATCATCTGCAAGTGTGTCAAAAAAGGACCACGCAGTGCAAGTCCTGGGAGCGCCCGTTTTGGCTTTTGGAAGAGAACTGTTCCGAACGGGTGCCAAACTGGAGGCTACAGGCAACCGAGTCTGCAGCCTACCTCTCCCTCCTGTTTGGACCGTTGGGGCAATCTCTTCCTCAGAGCTGCTCCCACCACCTTCCTGTTCCTCACGCCATGTTGGGTCTTGGACCTCATCATCTCCACTACCCTCTTCCAACACCTGCTGCTGTTGGGTGGTCTGGCCAGCACCATGCTCAACAGAAACTGGCACCTGAGTCTCATCATCATCAGATGCGTTCTGCGGTGTGCTGACCATCGGCACTGGCTCACCCGCCTCTTCAGATTCAGAGAGACACAGCTGTTGCGCATCACTGCATACTCCCTCTTCTTCACATTCCAGAATGCTGCTTGGCTGGGCCCCTGTTTGCAAGCCAACAGATTCTGAGAACAGAAGCAGAGACTCAGCTGGCTCCTGTACAGAGCTCTCTTACTGCCTGGGCAATTTGGCAGGCGGTGAAGAGACAGATGGTTGTTCAACAGTGCTGTGGTCCTGAGAGGAGGTGGAAGCAATTGAAGTCGATGCATTGGCTGCCATCCAACCAACAACGGCTTCAATTTGTTCTTCCCACAGCAGGGGGGTACGCCGAGGTCTTACAAAAGTGCGCATAAAGGAACGCTCACGGGGAAAACTGGTGGATGCTGTGTCACTGGGGGCGGCAGCAGCCACAGAATCCCACGTCCTCTCCCTGCTGAAACTCCACGGCCACGACCACGTGCCTTACTCCCTGCCTTCTTCATCTTGGTAGATTGATAAAGAAAGTCAGAAAAGTTATAAGGCCTAAGTGTGGTTATTCCTCAGAGACTGCAGTGAATACTGCAGACAACTGTTCACTAGCTGTGAAAGACCCCTTTGTGTACTTCTATACACTGTGTTCCAAATTATTATGCAAAAATTGTTTAGGAGTGATAAGGTTAGAATTTTTTTGTTTGTCAATTAAACTCATTGATGGTGATGTGTGTCAGGGCTCTTTATATCACTGTAAGCAATTGCAGACACCTGTGCTAATTAGTTTGGCAGGTGTGTCCAATGAAAGGCAAGACTACTTAAGAAGGCTGTCCCACACTATTAAGCAGCCTACATTTTCTGCCAAAATGGGAAAGAAAAAGGATGTGTCGGCTGCTGAGAAGCAACAAATTGTGGAGTGTTTAGGTCAAGGCATGACTACAATCAACATTGCCAAGACACTTCATCGTGATCATCGCACAATCAAGAAGTATGTAGCTGATTCACAGTACACACATGTGCGTGCTGATAAGGGAAAATTGAGGACTCTTTCCTACAGGCAATTACATCAGGTTAAAAGAGCAGAGGCAAAAAAGCCTTGTCATAGCAGCAGACAAGTTTTTGAAGCTGCTGGTGCCTCCAACGTCCCCTGAACAACAAGATGCAGGGTTCTTCAGAGGTTTGCAGCTGTGCATAAGCCATCCTGTCGACCTCCTCTATCCACTGCACACAAGCAGAAACGGCTCCAGTGGGCCAAACAATACATGAAGACTGACTTCAAAACTGTTTTGTTCACCGATGAGTGCCGTGCAACGCTCGATGGTCCAGATGGATGGAGTGGAGGATGGCTGGTTGATGGACACCCCATGCAAACACGGTTACGGCGCCAACAAGGTGGAGGTGGAGTAATGTTTTGTGCTGGAATCATGGGGAGAGAGATTGTCGTCCCCTTTAGGATCCCTGAAGGGGTAAAGATGCACTCCATAGTGTATGTTGAGTTTTTCAAACAGCACTTCCCGCCATGGTTCAAGAAGAAGAACCGTGCATTCCGCAGCAAGATCATTTTCATGCATGATAATGCACCGTCTCATGCTGCACATAACACATCTGCATCTCGGGCTGCTATGGGCATAAAAGGGGACAAACTTATGGTGTGGCCCTCATGCTCCCCTGACCTCAACCCCATTGAGAACATCTGGAGCATCATCAAAAGGAGTGTCTATGATGGCGGGAGGCAGTTCACATCTAAGCAACAGCTCTGGGAGGGTATTCTGTCCTCATGCAAAATAATTGAAGCAGAAACCATCCAAAAACTGACTAATTCAATGGAAGAGAGAGTTCAGAAGCTCCTTTCGAACAAGGGGTCCTATGTGCAAATGTAACATCACCTAGAATAAAGTTTTGAGTTGAAAACGATTTGATTTCAGTTTGTAATAACCTGCTAATGCTTATAATTTCAAAAATGACCTTTTTTTTGTTCTTTATTAAAATGAAAAGGTAGAAAACTCTGCTGTGCATAATAATTTGGAACATGCATTTTGAGTGCAGTTTGAGTGTTTTATTTTTTTAAAAATATACTGTTATCATAGACAGTTTGTACAAAAACCTTTCAATTGTACTCTAATAGTTATTTGACTGGAAAATTACAATGACTGCAATTCATGTAGGTAATTTGGGAAAATCAGAGAAAATATTATTTGCATAATAATTTGGAACACAGTGTAGTGTTTGCAACCAATGTATTGTATACGGATGGAAGCGCGTCACACTAATAGATTAGAGTTTTTTGAAATAGAATGGAGCAGCACCAATTAGAGAAAAATGTCAAGGATCAGGCAGTGACACACGCTCAGCAGACTACAACCAGCAGTGGTTGAAGAACTAATTGGAGCGTGATCTGCACTCAAAAAATGACAACCTCACAGACTACAGTGAACACTGCACACAACTGTTCACTAGCTGTGAAAGGCCCCTTTGTGTACTTCTATAGTGTTTGCAACCAATGTATTGTATACGGATGGAAGCGCGTCACACTAATAGATTTGAGTTTTTGGAATAAGAATGGAGCAGCACCAATTAGAGAAAAATGTCAAGGATGAGGCAGTGACACACGCTCAGCAGACTACAACCAGCAGTGGTTGAAGAACTAACTGGAGCGTGATCTGCACTCAAAAAATGAAAACCTCACAGACTACAGTGAACACTGCACACAACTGTTCACTAGCTGTGAAAGGCCCCTTTGTGTACTTCTATAGTGTTTGCAACCAATGTATTGTATACGGATGGAAGCGCGTCACACTAATAGATTTTAGTTTTTTGAAATAGAATGGAGCAGCACCAATTAGAGAAAAATGTCAAGGATGAGGCAGTGACACACGCTCAGCAGACTACAACCAGCAGTGGTTGAAGAACTAACTGCAGCGTGATCTGCACTCAAAAAATGAAAACCTCACAGACTACAGTGAACACTGCACACAACTGTTTACTAGCTGTGAAAGGCCCCTTTGTGTACTTCTATAGTGTTTGCAACCAATGTATTGTATACGGATGGAAGCGATAAAACACAAATAGATCACTGTTAATTTCAATTGAATGGAGCAGCACCAATTCCACAAAATAAAAAAAAAAAGAGTCAGTGAGTGACACGTGCAGATGACTACAAACAGCGTTGGATGCAGAGCAAACTGCAGCGTCACCTGCACTCACACACACACCTTGCACAGAGCTGTGAAAACAACACTGCAAGGAAAAAGGATGATTTACAAAGCGGTTTCTCAAATAGCCTGCCTACAGAACAATTCACAAAACGCTATCTGTAACTGTCCCTCAGAGTCAGCAGAGCAGCATTCTGTCCCTAACTGAATTCACAGCACAGTGACGCTAAAATGGCGGCGGCGCCTTTTATAGTGCATTCTGACATCATTTCAGCAGCCAATCACAGCCATGCCACTAGTTAACATGACCGCAGCATTACAGGATGTGCCCACACTTCGTAGGAATCCTCATTGGCTGAATAAAATCACACTGCCTCTCAAAGAATTATGGGAACTTCCGATTCCGGTATACGATATAGGAAAAGTATCGGAACTAAGTATCGGAATTCCGATACGGCGAATATCGGCCGATACCTGATACTTGCGGTATCGGAATGCTCAACACTATAGATCAGTCTAATTTAGAATTTTATGGCTCAGCTTATATGCAGAATGTGAAATGGAAAATCTAAAGCTAGAATCTAAGATGGTGTCCTTTAATAGAGAAAGAGAGAAATTGAAAAATATTTTACAGTTGGTTGACGTATTTCATAAGTTTGTATCAGAGAAATCTAAAATGACTGTGTAGAAATAGTGTCAGATGATACTAGTGATGTTCCCGAGATTGACTGTAATGAGGAAATTGAGCAAGATGTGGGACATGTGTCTGCAATGGCTACTGAAGGTGACCTTGTCTCTGATGATGTAAAAAAGAGTGGAATGTGGGGAGACTTCACAACTAAAGATGGAGGAAATGTGGGAGGAGACTTGAGAACTGATGTAGGAGGAAACATGGGAGGAGACTTCAGAACTAATGCAGATGACGTACGAGGGACAGATGTACAAAGGCCACCAAAAATAGAAGACAATTCAGAGGTCCAACTCCAAATTAAAGTTAGGAAAAATTTGTTAAAACTATGCAAAATCATTCCTGCATATGATAACAATATCCATGTGTGCAGAAATTCTGAAATTTTTGAAAGTTTTGTTGATAAGCTTGATTTAAGTAATGCTGAGAAAAATCAATTATTTAAATTGTGGCTTCCTGCAACCTTTTCCAGACGTTTAACATTAAAGTTGTCTTATGATAACGACTTACATGGAGATCTAAATGATAAAGACAGACTGAAAATTCTGATTTTCTGTGCATTAAATGAAAATTGTCCAGATATTGATATTCTTCAAAAATTAAGGATTGGTCGGAAAGAATGTACTTTTACATTCATGTCCATATTTGAAAGGTTGTACAAAACTCTAATTACCAATGTCAAAACAATATCAATGATAAAGTATTTTGTGGACAAATTTGGATTCCTAAATTCTGTATCTCGTGTTATTGCGTCACAAAAAGATACTTTATTTGAATGTGCGCAATTCCTTGATTTTGCTAGAAAACATAAAATCGTGAAAGGAAAAAGCCAGTGTCAAAATCTCCTAAACTGAGTCATCCCCGTAATCAAATCTATGACATACGAAGAAAATTACATATTTGTTATAAGCCTTACGAAATGATCCAAGGGTCCACTTTGCAGAAAGAGTTAAAAATTCAAAGTTCAGACCGCTCTGTAAAGAGACAAATGGCGGACATTGACAGACAGGAACAGGTGATTCCTCAGAGTGACATAACTGAGTCTTCAGTTTACAGCTCATTTTCGGAGCTGCTTAAATAATCATTAAAAAAAGGAATGATAAAAAGAGCTTTTCAGGAGATTTTTGACAAAGAAATAAGATTTGGTTTAGGAATTGACTGAAAATGGAATTTTATGTTGTGTAAAAGTGATATACAATATATTATTCAGTTATTTATAATTATTTTATACATTTTAATTCTGTAGTTCACAGTTTTTGTATAGTATACCTGTATAAGTAGAGATTGTATAACTGTATATCTATGTATAGTGATAATTAAAATAAACTACAGTAATAATATTTAGAATTACATTAAAGCCAATTCATATATATGTATAAGACATTTCAATTGATTTGTTTCTGGATGAATATGATATTTAACCTTATCTCTTATTTATCCTTAGAATTTTCACTTCAAAGTAGGACTTAATCGGAAAAAATTCTCTTACATGGATTTATGACTTTATTTATACAGGAACTTGAAATAACTTCATGATTTTATATACAGTATTTAACATTTAAAAGGAAATAATATATAACTAACTGAATTTCAATTTAGTTTTTGTGTGTTGCTAACATTTTGAAGTTATTTATTTGCATGGCAATATGTTCTTACTGCATGACAGTCACACATGTGACATTTAAACTGTTCTAATTATAAGGCTACCATATACCCCTATTTCAAAGCTCTTGTAGCTTCAGTGAAAATAATTTTTTTTTAGGCCTTAGTTACAGGTTTCAGTTACAAACCCTTGTATGAAATATAGATACAGCTCATACCTAATTTTCTTATGAGTCATTCTATCTATAGAATGGTTTACAAAGTTTGTTATGTGTATTTGGGGAATATTCAAAGAAATAT
This sequence comes from Oophaga sylvatica, assembly GCA_033576555.1. Classification (NCBI taxonomy): domain Eukaryota; kingdom Metazoa; phylum Chordata; class Amphibia; order Anura; family Dendrobatidae; genus Oophaga; species Oophaga sylvatica. The sequence goes on along the minus strand of JARQOD010000556.1, from coordinate 99,384 downwards.
TAAAATATTAAATTTAATAGTTTACAATGCGCATTGATAATTAGGATACAATTATTTGTGTTAATATACATGTATTCCTACCTTTTGTATGTGGAATCTGTGGTGTGTACTGTATATCCGTGTCACAGTGTGAGTGAAAGATGACAGATGCAAGTATGAACAGCTGCTAAGAGTGAATATAACCTAAGTAATGTATGTGTGATGTATGAAAAAAGTTTCACAATTCATGGTATGCGAGAAAACCAAAACCTTGTTTTTATGAGAAATAATACAAATCAGTTCAATTATTAGAATATTAAGAATAATGAAATATTATCTACTCAACATATATTCCTTTAGTAATTATTTTAGTAATTATTTTTTTTAGTTAATAGTAGATAAGTGTAATCACACATCAAAGTGGTTTATCAAGAAAATCTACATTTAGATTATTTTTATGATATTCAATGTTATTTTTATTTTTAATGGTTACATAGATGGTACACATCTTCAGACAAATATATGGTATAAAGCTAAAACAGAAGTTGCATAAATAATTTATAAAACAATTATTTTTTCATTTTGATTTTGATAAATGAATTATTTCATAAAATAATATATTTTTTTTGGTATTAACCCCTTTCTGCCATCAGACGTAATATTCCGTCCATAAAACCCGTGCCATTCTGCCCATGGACGGAATAGTACGTCATAGGCGATCAGCTGCGCTCCCGGGGGAAGCGCAGCTAATCGCCGTCGGGTGTCAGCTGATTATCACAGCTGACACCCGGGACTGTGCGTCAGGAGCGGTCACGGACCGCTCCCGGCACATTAACCCCTATCATGTTTGATCGCTGTGTACTGGGGGCACAGGGGAGGATCGCGCAGGGAGGGGGCTCCCTGCGCGTTCCCCTGAGACCCTCAGAGCAGCGCGATGTGTCGCGCTGTTCCGAGGGTCCGACCTCCCTCCAGGTCCCGGATCCAAGATGGTGCCGGGGTCCTGCAGGGAGGCGGCTTCCTCAGTGCCTGCTGAGAGCAGGCACTGAGAAGCCTGCAGCGATGCCAGAGCGATCGCTGGTGTGACAGAGTGCTGTGCACACTGTCACATCAGCGATCTGATAAAATACTGTGATGTCCCACCCTGGGACAAAGTAAAAAAGTAAAAAAAATAAAGATAAAAAGTGGTAAAAAAAATCATAAAAAATAAAAAAAAATATTCCCCAATAAATTCATTTTTTCCTGTAAATAAAAAAAACAAAACAATGAAAGTACACATATTTGGTATTGTCGCGTCCGTAACGACCCCCCTATAAAACTGTCCCACTAGTTAACCCCTTTAGTGAACCCCTTCAAAAAAAAAAAAACTAAGCAAAAAATCAATGCTTTATCATCATACCGCCGAACAAAAAGTGGAATAACACGCGATCAAAAAGACCTATATAAATAAACATGGTACTTCTGAAAACTTCATCTTGTCCCACAAAAAACGAGCCATCATACAGCATCATCAGCGAAAAAATAAAAAAGTTATAGCTTGCAGAATAAAGCGATGCAAAAATAATAATTTTTTATATAAAATTGTTTTCATTCTATAAAAGCGCCAAAACATAAAAAAAATGATATAAATGAGGTATCGCCGTAATCGTACTGACCCGTAGAATAAAACCGCTTTATCAATTTTACCACACGGGAACGGTATAAACGCCTCCCCCAAAATAAATTCATGAATTGCTGATTTTTGTTCATTCTAACCTCCCTAAAATCGAAATAAAAAGTGATCAAAAAATGTCACATGCTCAAAAATGGTACCAATAAAAACGTCACCTCGTCCCGCAAAAAATAAGACCTCACATGACTCTGTGAGCCAAAATATGCAAAAATTATAGCTCTCAAAATGTGGTGATGCAAAAAACTATTTTTTGCAATAAAAAGCGTCCTTTAGTGTGACAGCTGCCAATCATGAAAACCCGCTATAAATAGTAAATCAAACCCCCCTTTATCACCCCCTTAGTTAGGGAAAAATAATAAAATTAAAAAAATGTATTTTTTCCATTTTCCCGTTAGGGTTAGGGTTGCGGCTAAAGTTAGGGTTAGGGTTGGCGCTAACGTTAGGTTAGGGTTAGGGTTGGGATTAGGGTTAGGGGTGTGTTAGGGTTAGGTTTGTGTTTAGGGTTGGGACTAGGGTTAGGGGTGTGTTGGGGTTAGGGTTGGAGTTAGAATTGGGGGGTTTCTGCTGTTTAGGCACATCAGGGGCTCTCCAAATGTGACATGGCATCTGATCTCAATTCCAGCCAATTCTGCGTTGAAAAAGTCAAACGGTGCTCCTTCACTTCTGAGCTCTGCCATGCGCCCAAACAGTAGTTTACCCCTGCATATGGGGTATCAGCGTACTCTGGACCACAAGAGTTATTGTGCAATTTGTCTTATTTCTTCTGTTACCCTTGGGAAAATAAAAAACTGGGGGCGACAAAATCATTTTTGTAAAAAAAATGATTTTTTTGTTTTTACGGCTGTATGTTGTAAAACTTCTGTGAAGCACTTGGGGCTTCATAGCGCTCACCACACTTCTAGATAAGTTCCTTGTGGGGTCTATTTTCCAAAATGGGGTCACTTGTGGGGGGTTTCCACTGTTTAGGTGCAATAGGGGCTCTCCAAATGCGACATGACGCCCCCAGACCATTCCATCAAAGTCTGCAATCCAAAACGTCACTACTTCCCTTCCGAGCCCAGACGTACACCCATACAGTCGTTTTTCTCCCACATATTGGGTATCAGCGTACTCAGGACAAATTGGACAACAAATTTTGGGGTCTAATTTCTCTTGTTACCCTTGTGAAAATAAAATATTGGGGGCGAAAAAATCATTTTTGTAAAAAAAAAAAGGATTTTTTATTTTTACGGCTGTACGTTATAAACTTCTGTGAAGCACTTCGGGGTTCAAAGTGCTCACCACACATCTAGATAAGTTCCTTGTGGGGTCTATTTTCCAAAATGGGGTCACTTGTGGGGGGTTTCCACTGTTTAGGCGCATCAGGGGCTCTCCAAATGCGACATGACGCCCCCAGACCATTCCATCAAAGTCTGCAATCCAAAACGTCACTACTTACCCTTCCGAGCCCCGATGTGCGCCCATACAGTAGTTTACTCCCACATATTGGGTATCAGCGTACTCAGGACAAATTGGGCAACAACTTTTGGGGTCCAATTTCTCATGTTACCCTTGTGAAAATAAAATATTGGGGGCGAAAAAATCATTTTTGTAAAAAAAAATAAAAATATTTTTTTATTTTACGGCTGTACGTTATAAACTTCTGTGAAGCACTTTGGGGTTCAAAGTGCTCACCACACATCTAGATAAGTTCCTTGAGGGGTCTAGTTTCCAAAATGGTGTCATTTGTGGGGGGTTTCCACTGTTTAGGCAGATCAGGAGCTCTCCAAACACGACATGGCATCCAGCCAATTCTGCATTTTTAAATGTCAAACGGCGCTCCTTCCCTTCCAAACTCTGCCATGCACCCAAACAGTGGTTTACCCCCAAATATGGGGTATCAGCGTACTCAGGACAAATTGCACAATACCTTTTGGAGTCTTGTTACCTTGGGAAAATAAAAATTGGGGTGAAAAGATCAATTTTGTGGAAAAAATATGATTTTTTAATTTTACGGCTCTTCGTTATAAACTTGTGTGAAGCACTTGGGGGTTCAAATTGCTCATCAAAGATCTAGATAAGTTCCTTAGGGGGTCTAGTTTCCCAAATGGGGTCACTTGTGGGGGGTTTCCACTGTTTAGGCACATCAGGGGCTCTCCAAATGCAACATGGCGTCCAATCTCAATTCCAGCCAATTTTGGTTGGAAAAAGTCAAATGGTGCTCCTTCCATTCCAAGGAAAACTTGGCAAGGGGATTCATTAGGAAGTCGGTGTCACCAGCGAGAGCGGGGTTCTTCTTTGTGCAGAAGAAGAACGGAGAACTACGTCCGTGCATTGATTATAGGGGTCTCAACGCTATCACCGTGAAAAATAAGTATCCTTTGCCGCTAATCTCTGAGCTTTTTGACAGGCTTCGGGGAGCAAGGGTTTTTACTAAGCTAGACCTGCGGGGTGCGTATAACCTGATTCGCATCCGTGAGGGGGACGAGTGGAAGACGGCATTTAACACCAGGGATGGGCATTATGAATATCTGGTAATGCTCTTTGGGCTCTGTAATGCTCCAGCTGTCTTCCAAGACCTTGTGAATGACATCTTCCGGGATATGTTGACCACCTCGGTGGTAGTCTATCTGGATGACATTCTCATCTTTTCTCCAGATATGGCCTCCCACCGGAGAGATGTCTGCAAGGTCTTCGACCTCTTGCGAGCAAATTCCCTATATGCGAAGTTGGAGAAGTGCATGTTTGAGCAGGAGTCTCTACCTTTTCTGGGCTATATCATCTCCACCCAAGGATTGGCTATGGATCCTACCAAACTACAGGCTGTGATGGATTGGCAAGAACCCCACTCCCTTAAGGCGGTGCAGCGCTTTATGGGGTTCATTAACTACTATCGCCAATTCATTCCCCACTTCTCCACTTTGGTAGCTCCCTTGGTAGCCCTCACCAAGAAGGGAGCTAATCCCAAGTTGTGGTCAGAGGAGGTCACCAAGGCGTTCTCCTCCATCAAGTCGCATTTCGCCAGTGCTCCCATCTTACATCGCCCCGATGTCGATAAACCGTTTATCTTAGAGGTGGATGCCTCTTCTGTTGGTGCTGGAGCAGTACTTTTCCAAAAGGATGCCCAGGGTCGGAAGCATCCCTGCTTCTTCTTTTCCAAAACCTTTACACCAGCAGAGAGGAATTATTCATCGGGGACAGGGAGTTACTGGCTATGAAGTTGGCCTTCTCCGAGTGGCGACATCTTCTGGAGGGGGCTCGCTTCCCCTTCCAAGTGTTCACAGACCACAAGAACTTGGTGTATTTGCAGACAGCCCAGCGGCTAAATTCCCGTCAGGCCAGATGGTCCTTGTTTTTCTCCCGGTTCCATTTCACCCTCCATTTCCTCTCCGGTGAGAAGAACATTCGCGCAGATGCTCTATCCGCTCGTGTGTCCTCTGAGGAGGTGGAGGAGGAGCCTCGGCTGATTGTCCCCACAGAAAGCCTAAGAACGGTGGCTCCGGTTTCGCTTGAGTCTGTGCCTTCGGGCAAGACTTTTGTGCCCACCAATTTGCGACCGGAAGTACTCTCTTGGGCACATTCGTCCAGGGTGGGTGGACATTTTGGGACCAAAAGGACTTCTGAGTTGCTGGCGAGGACATACTGGTGGCCGCAGATGGCCCGTGACGTCAGGGAATATGTTCAGGCGTGCGTCTCCTGCGCCAAGAATAAGTCCCCTCAACAACGGCCAGCTGGGTTACTTTTTCCTTTACCGGTGGCAGACAGGCCTTGGGAGATGGTCGGGATGGAATTTGTGGTGGGCTTACCCAAGTCTCGGGGCTGCACCATCATCTGGGTGATAACCGACCACTTCTCCAAAATGGTGCACTTAGTGCCGTTACCACGGTTACCGTCTGCACGGGCCTTGGCAGCATTATTCATTAGGCATGTTTTCCGCCTACACGGTATGCCAGACAAGGTTGTCAGTGATCGAGGTCCCCAGTTTGCGTCTCGGTTCTGGAGAGAGCTGTGTCGTCTACTCAGCATTGAGTTGAATCTCTCCTCTGCATACCATCCCGAGACGAATGGGTTGGTAGAGAGGGCCAACCAGACCTTGGTCACATACTTGCGACATTTTGTCTCTGCCAGGCAGGATGACTGGGCATCCTTGCTACCGTGGGCTGAGCTGCTCTAAATAATGCTGTGGCTGACTCCACCGGACAGACCCCATTCCTCCTGAACTACGGTCAGCATCCGCGGGTACCAGTGCCTATGCCCGTATCTTCCGCCGATTCCAGGGTGGCAGACTGGGCTGTGGAGGCACGGGACATTTGGGACCGCACTCAGGATGCCATTCAGGCCTCCAAAGAGAGGATGAGGTCTTCGGCCGATGCCCATCGGCGCCCCGCTCCTACATTTGCTCCGGGTGACCTAGTGTGGCTTTCTGCCCGAAACATCAGCTGCGGGTAGAGTCCACCAAGTTGGCACCTCGCTTTTTGGGCCCCTTTAAAGTTCTTGAGTAGGTGAACCCGGTGGTTTACCGCCTAGCCCTTCCACCTCGCCTTGATATCACTGACACCTTTCACGTGTCCCTCTTGAAACCCGTGGCCATTTCCCGGTTTTCCGAGTCATCTGCCGGGACGTCGGGTTCATCTACCGATGAACATGAGGTGAACGCCATTGTTGGGTGCAAGGTGGTACGAGGCAAAAAATTTTATTTGGTGGATTGGAGGGGTTATGGGCCTGAGGATAGATCCTGGGAGCCTGCCGAGCATGTTCACGCTCCGCAGCTCATCGCTGCCTTTGAGCGCAGCGAGGCCCAAGAAGGGGGGGCCCTAGGAGGGGGGGTAATGTTGGGGTTCGATTTCCCGCTGCTGCACAGGGGGAGTCTCGAACCTGTCCCGCTGCGGTCTCCCGTTCGTCTCCGGCCGCAGTGGAGCCTGCTCAGCAGAGACGTCGGTCCAGGCGTCTTGCCCACTCCACTACTGTGCAGTGACTTGCTGCTGCCTTTCCTGGATCTGCTATTATAGCCAGTGCTGGAGCAGAAGTCTGTGGGACAAAGTCCTGCGTTTTCCCTTCTGAGCATGCCCAGAGTGAGATCTCTCATTGGAGATCAGGGGTCACATGTTCAGGTGCTGCAGCGGCTCCTATTGGTCCGCCAGGAAGGTCATGTAGCTACATGTGTTTGTAACAGTTTCTCATTGGTCCTTGTTCCTGGAAGGTCCTGTAGCTGTTGCTATAAAAGGGTAGCATGGCTGGGCCGCCATGCGCTAATATCAACCATTGTATGCTATGCGCCAGTGTGGTCATGTGTATGTGTGGATAGGGACCCGGCTGAAATAAGCCACTAGAATACCGACTTAATCGGTGAGGAGTTTGGTATGGTAGCTGGTCAGGGTTGGTGTCCTAGATGCCCTAGAATACTGGCATAACCGGTGAGGAGTTTTGATTGCCGTATTCAGGGTCTGGCGTTCAGACGCCATAGATTGCGGGTGACTCCCGCGAGGACATTAGCACATGATCACGCTTTATGTACGCTTAGCACTTAACTGTGTACCTAAGAGCCTTAAGGACACAGTGCTTTTTCTCAGCGGCCCTGTGACGTACCAGGGTTCGCTTTCAATGCTAGTCAGCGCCCTAGCGTGTTTTCTTTGCCACTCAGTTGTGTCTAGTGAGTGCGCACACATCGCCATATAGTGCTGCGGCTCTCCTTCTAGCGACTCTGTGGAGTAACAGAGTTCGCACTCATTGCCACAGCGCATTACGGCGTTTATGTTGGCGACTCTGCGGGATAACAGAGTTTGCTTCTCGCGCCATTTTTACTAGCAGCAGGCTCCGCTTGCACGGTGGACCCCGGGCTGCGAACGCACCTTTCTACATTATATATTTGGTGTGTTCCGCAGACCCTTAACAATAAACTTGTGTGAAGCACTTGGGGGTTCAAAGTGCTCACCAAAGATCTAGAAAAGTTCCTTAGGAGGACTAGCTTCCAAAATGGGGTCACTTGTGGGGGGTTTCCACTGTTTAGGCTCATCTGGGGCACTACAAACGGAACATGACCCCCATCAATGTTTGCATTCCAAAACGTTGCTGCTTCCTTTCCAAGCCCTGCCGTGAGCCCAAACAGTTTCCCCCCCCCACATATGGGGTATCAGCATACTCAGGACAAATTGGACAACAACTTTTGGGTCCAATTTCCTTGGGAAAAATCAAAAATTTGGGACTAAAAAATCATTTTTGTGGAAAATTGTTTTTTTTTTTTTCACACCCAGGCATTGTAAACTTTTGTGAAACACTTTGGGGTTCAAAGTGCTCACAACGGATCTAGATAAGTTCCTTAGGGGTCTAGTTTCCAAAATGGTGTCACTTGTGGGGGGTTTCCACTGTTTAGGCGTATCAGGGGCTCTCCAAACACGACATGGCATCCAATCTCAACTCCAGCCAATTTTAGTTTGAAAAAGTCAAACGGCGCTCCTTCCCTTACGAGCTCTGCCGTGTGCCTAAACAGTGGTTTTCCCCCACATGTGGGGTATTGGCGTACTCAGGAGAAATTGCACAACAACTTTATCTGTCCATTTTCTCCTTTTACCCTTGTGAAAATAAAAAAAGTTTGCAAAAGATCATTTTTGTGGCTAAAAAGTTAAATATTAATTTTTTCTTCCACGTTGCTTCAGCTCCTGTGAAGCACCTGAAGGGTTAATAATCTTCTTCAATGTGATTTTGAGTACCTTGAGGGGTGCAGTTTTTAGAATGGTGTCACTTTTGGGTATTTTCTGCTATATAGACCCGTCAAAGTGACTTCAAATGTGAGGTGGTCCCTAAAAAAATGGCTTTGTAAATTTTGTTGTAAAAATGAGAAATCACTGGTCAACTTTTAACCCTTATAATTTCCTAACAAAAAAAATTTTGGTTCCAAAATTGTGCTGATGTACAGTAGACATGTGGGAAATGTTATTTCTTAACTATTTTGTGTGACATAGTTCTCTGTTTTAAGGGAAAAAAAATTCAAAGTTTGAAAATTGCAAAATTTTCAAAATTTTCGCGATATTTGCGTTTTTTTCAAAAATAAATGCAAGGTATATCGAAGAAATGTTACCACTAACGTGAAGTACAATATGTCACGAGAAAACAGTCTCAGAATCGCCAAGATCCGTTGAAGCTTCCAGAGTTATAACCTCATAAAGAGACAATGGTCAGAATTGTAAAAATTGGCCCGGTCATTAACGTGCAAACCACCCTTGGGGTTAAGGGGTTAAGGGGGAAATGTGTTTGTGATCCTGAATACATCATCACATTTCATCAACACCTCTTCTTCACACATTTTAAAGAATATAAAAAGGTACAATGGTATAACTACTAGAGATAATAACGTTAAGTATTATAAAGAGTCATTTCTTTACACTAAGAAGGGGATTACATGCAAAGTTGCATAATATGAATATTTTGGTAACACAAGGTCATGACAAATATGAAATCATCCAGATAATGGAAATATTAAGGGTATGTGTTACTGAGAACATAACTACTCAGCATTTGTCATAAACATATAAAGGCCTTATTTTATTTTTATTCTTATTTTTCATTTTTAATTTTTATTCTTCATTTATCTCTATTTTTGATTCTTAATTTTTATTTTTTATCTCAATCAAGAGAAAAAAACATCAATAATTAATAAAGTAATGTCTAGTATGAGAATATTGCTTCATTAAATATAGTAAAGATATCGTTTCATGAAAAGAAAATGTTCTAATTCTGAGTAAATACAATAATTCTTTCATTCATTCATTCACTCATATTCACATTTTGGTTCATGCTATACATTCTTACCTATTATTGGTCTAATAAATATATTCCATTAATAAAGTTTTAGTAATAAAGATGGAAACACTTGTTACATGAAAAACACACTGACTCCTAAGGGTTGAAAAGGTAATTACACCTATGACATAAAAATGTTCTATCTCATGAAGAATATGGTTAATAATGCATTATCATTTATTATTGTTTCACATACAAACATGAATTCCATATTACTACTCTGATAATAATTATATGGATATTACTAATTGCTATGGTACGCTGTGATATTTTAGGTCAGGAAAATTACCAGATTTGGTATAGAATAGGGAATGAAGACTTCAAGCAAGATATTGGAATTATGTTAATAAAGACTTTTCATATTTCTAAATTCAAGTAAGTTTTAAAAGTTGCAAGAAGAAAAAGCCGAAGTCCCAGAAGGTAACAAGGCTATATGATTTCTGAGTAATAATAGACTGTGTCAATTACAATTCATTTCATCACTGACAGCCACAACTGCAGTATCCACCACTGACAGCCACGATCGCAGTATCTAACCTGACAACCACGACTGCAGAGGACGATGATCCTATGTTGCTAATATGAACTGTGTTATCACGTTTTTATCACGCTCCAGTGGTTTCCTATCACCTATAAAGCTTCAATGAAAGCTGGTGAACAATAAGGTAATTGTCAGGAAGCTACACCCCTGACATGAGTCCTGTGCATTAGGACTAAGGACTGGTTATGATGCTATTTTTAGCAAGGAAGAGTCATTTTAACCCTTGCTTTGCTGACCAAAGACGTCACACCTGTTCCAAAACCATTGCGGATGGCATGGAGGATTCCAGAAATATCCAAGGTGAGCCAACGTAAGTCCAGGTCTTTAAAGGTGACACTGCTCTGATATTAAAGCTTCATTTCATCAATGGACTTTGTTTTCTTATCAACATTTGAATTTATGGACTTTGATTGACACATGACACACGGTCTCCACAATATCTGCATGTTATTTCAAAGGAATTATCGTATAAAGACTGTGTTTTAAAAGAATCAAGAACAAGACGTCAAGCTGAAGATCAGATGACATCAGATGATGATGACTGGACCGGAGATGCTTCGATTTAAGTTTAGGAAAGTATAAGACACATATTTTATATGAATATCGGTCACGGCTTACCATAACTTGAACTCACATAACTATGTTATTGAGTGTGTATAACAATAATCTAATATTATTATTATTATGGAAATTAATTTATTTTTGCCAAAGAAAAAGAAAAGAAGAAAGAAGATCTTATTATCCTAAAGATGAACTTCTCTACTTTGAGGGTTCCAAATAATGTCTGTCACCCTCAAAAGGGGGAATTGTTAAATATTAATTATTGGTTATGGATTTATTCTACACTCAATTCTGTACCGAGTACATTGACTTTCAGCTGACATTACATATGCTATTTCTGTATGGTAAAGTGTCATCTCCATATATAGAGACCACGTGATTTAAGGGACATATATATAATGACTACACGAAGGGAGGGGGCTCTCTCTTCAGACACACGGAACACTAAGGTGAATGGACAGCTGCTATGTAACCACATGATGGTTCCTCAGACGCTGCTGAGAAACAGATGTCATTTTACCATTCAGGATACCAAGGAAGAAGTGTATAAGCTTTGCTATGGACAAATGGACAATCTCTTCGTAACTATTTCACTCATTTTATGTTTTCCTGCAATGATGTTTTTGGTGGACAGTCCAATAAACCACTACATTTTTTTATAAGAAACATTGTGACAATTTCCTCATAGTATCGCATCTTGTAACAAGTCCTGGTAAAAATATACTTAAAATAAGCATTTTTAAAAAATGTACAGTGTATATGGTGTAACCTGTATAAGATGTGACATTGGCTTGCCCCCCTCTAGTTTTGATCCTGGGAACGCCCATGTTCGGCTGTCATACTACCAATTCACAATCAAGTACCGAGCGGGCAGCAAGAATGCCAATGCTGATGCCCTGTCCAGGATGCCTCATGAGTCAGACACAGAAGAAGTGGATGACCTGGAAGAGATTGAACTACCTGCCTTTCACAGGAATGGGATGCTCCACGAGCAACGAGCCTGCAGGAGGCCGCGTGGTAAGACATTAAATCCTTTACCTCACCACAGCTGGAAGGAGACTCAGGACAGCGATCCAGTTGTCAGCCGTATCAAGGAGCTGATAACTCAAGAATGTTCCTCCTTGGTGAAGCATGTGTCTCCACAAGCAAAGCAGCTGTGGTATGAGAGAAGCCGGTTGTTTATCTATCGTGAGAAGCTGTGCTGGAGGTAGATCAATCCAAAAACCCACGAGACGGTTTGGCAGATAGTAGTCACCAGAGCAGACATCCAGGTGGTGTTGGAAGCCTGCCACGATCAATCGGGGCACTTTGGCTGGAAGAAGCTGGAGACCCTGTTATGTGTCGTTTCTACTAGGTGGGAATGCGCTGCTCCATTGAGAGGTGGTGCCAGAACTGTGGACCCTGTGGCCTCAGAAGAAAAGACTTCAGCAGTCTGAAGGCACCCCTAAAACCCATCAAGACGACTCAACCTTTAGAGATCGTGGCCCTGGACCATGTCAAGTTGTCACCCAGCCGGTCAGGATACTCCTATGCCCTGACCACGGTGGATCACTACTCCAGGTTCCTCGTGGTCGCCCCTGTCAAGGATCTGACGGCAGAGACAACAGCAAAGACGTTCCAAGCGTATTTCTGCAGACCACATGGATATCCTGAGCAGGTGCTGACAGATCAATGCTCAGCCTTAGAGGCCGAATTGTTCAAAGAGTTCTGCCATCTGTATGGATGTAAGAAGATAAGAACCACACCGTACCACCCACAAACCAATGGTCTCTGTGAAAAGATGAATCACATCGTCATTGACCTGCTGAAGACCTTACCACTTGTGGAGAGAAATCAGTGGCCAGACCTACTACCTGATTTGGTAGATCTGTACAATCACATACCTGTGAGTTCCACCAATTGCACCCCAGCTTACCTCATGCGGGCAAGACCAGGAAAGCTGCCCATGGATCTGAAGCTTGGTGTTGTAGAGCCAGAAGCGGATGTGACTACTGAAGACTGGGATACGACCAGACAGGAGCAGTACAGAAAAGTACAGGCCTGTGTTGAAGACAGTCTCACTACAGTAAGAGATAAACAAGAGACACGCTACAACAAGTGTGCACCAGCAGAACCTTTCAGCCCCTGGTGAAGTTGTGCTAAAAAGAAAGAGAAGGATGCACAAACTCGAAGATCAATGGGAGAGAGAGCCCTATACTGTGTTGAATTCAAGGTTTGATAACAAGAAAACGTGTCTAATCAGTAAAGACGGAGGAAGAACGACCACAACTGTATCCAGAGATCACCTAAAGTTGTGTCCAGATCTGAACCTGAAGAAAAGGTAATACATACGGAATTAGGAGATTTCCCAGCGGATTGGCCTAGAATCGGAGAAGCCGTTATCATCCCTGTACTCCAAGTTGAGCCTGTTGCCGCAGTAGAGTCAGTTCCAGAGGAACCTGCTCCAGCAGAATCCCAAGAAGTAGAACCTGTTGAAGAAGAATCTCAGGAAGAAGAATCCCCTGCAGAAATCGAGCCAAATGGCCCAGCCCATGGTATACTTGCCAGTCCTCTAGAGAGATTAAGGCAATTCTATAACCTACCAGCATGTAGAACAAACAGGGAAGCTACTACCTCACAGGTCACTGAACCACGTAGATCAGTACGTAGCACAAAAGGACAAATCCCTGCTAGGTATAGAGACTAGTTCAACCCTTGGCAGATGTAGATAGTTAACCTAGAGCCTTTGTACATAAATGTAATATATTGTTATTTTTATTGTGCTTTAACCAGTTGTTTATCCATTTGTTTTGCTTTTGATACCAATTCAAGTGAAATGGACACTGTTATACTTGTTTTCCCCTTACCTAGAGCAATCTTTCCAAAAGAGACTCGGACTTTTCAGATTGCTCATTCCCTAATTGTTCTTATCTATGTATATAGTTATTTATTGTTATGCAATAGTTCAAGTGCCTCACCTCCCATAAAGGGAAGATATAGTTGCCTAATGTTTAATGTTTTGTTTTTGTAAAATGTCTTTCAGCCCGGGAGTACTAGGGGGGAATGTGGAGCCCCAGCTGTGCTAGGATTCCCACATCTCCTGGAAGGGTGCACTAAAAGATTTATCCATTAGAGGTCCTAATGCATACACACACCTTCACCCATCCCCTAAGACCACCAGAGGGAGCCTGATAGGCATATAAAAGGAAGGTGAAGATAGGAAAGGTCAGTCAGTCTGAAGGCTGCAGTCTGCAGCAGAGCAAGTTCAGTTCAGTTTAGTGGAGTCTAGTAGAGTGGAGTCTAGTCCAGTCTAGTCTAGTCAGAGCTCGGACAAGACAAGCCTGCAGAGCAGAGTGGAGTTTGCAGCGAGGGACTCCATAGCTCAAGTTGAGAGCCAGGAGCGTGCTGACGCTCTGAGAGCGGCAGAAGAGGCAGCCCACCAACTGCCAGTGTGTGTAACTGTGTGAGGGCCCGAGTAGGCTGAAGGCAAGTGGAAAGAGTAGTAAAAGGAGGCAGAGGAGCCTTATCAGCTCACCTCAACAAGTATTTACCGGACGCCGGGGTCCTAGCCTATAGGGATCTCCAGGACCCATTAGGAGGACACCGGAGTTCCTGGAGGACTACAGGTCCCAGGAGCTCCACAGAGCTGATACGTAACCAGGCCAGGAGGACGGAGTCCGGCATGCAGTGCATTGCAAGCAGGGACTGTGTACTTCAACAAAAGGTCCAACCACAAGGTCAGCCAGGTGCAGGACAGAGACTAAGTTAGGCCCAGCTACATGCAGGCCAGGACTTCATACAGAAAGGCGAGGAATAGGAGGCCACACACCTACTCAGTGGGAGAATCTGGATGTGCACCTTTCACCCTACAGTGCTCCGGGATGTGCCTGCAACATCTTCAGTAAAGGTACCAAAATGACTTGTGTGTGTGTGTCCAGCTTCTTACCCCTAACTGTCGGGTTCCCCTCCGTTCTGCATCCCTCCACATCTACCTGCCCTGAAGGATTCAGCCTCACCTGTGGGAAGCCTAACACCTATAGCTGCACAACACCAACCCTTCAGTGGATCTGCACAGCAGCGCTGGTCACCCTGACCAGGTACTAAAGGTGGCGTCACGAATCATCATACAAACATTTATTCCCCTGTAACTATCCCCCATTAAGGGTGAGCGCCAAGGGCCACGGACTTAGCTGTGTTGCCGTGACATCCCCCATAGGAGTTAAGGGGCTCGGATCCGAGTACCCTGACGGCCCTGGGAGGGTGGCTCACTTCCTCCTTACCTGAGAGTCAGGTGTCACACCTCTGGGTAAGATGCAACACCTCTGTGGCAACTGAACCCTCAGGGGCGCCACATTCCCCCCATTAAACACAGCACGTCCGCAGGCTGAAACAGAGTAAAGATTGTTACAGAAACAAGCAAATTTTTAGTTATGCATAACAATAGAAATACAATTTCAAAACTCATCTTCCCTTTATGGGAGGCACTTCACATTAAATGTTGCATAAATAACAGTAATAAAACTCTCTTTAGGTTAGGAAAGATAAAGAGCAAAAAGACAGTAGCATTTAAACTTGTGCTTGTGGTGGACCCGCTCCAAACCTCCCATGTTGGTCTTGGGTGGGCTGCAAGACATAATTGGTCTCCTTCAGCAGACCTCGTCTTCGGCCACACCTAGCGGGTTTTTGTCTTCTGAGGTAGTAGTGCAGTCAGTGCACTGTAATAGCTTACGTAAAACCAAGAGGAAGCACCTAAAGAGGTCCCAAACTATATACAGGAACAGTTTGTGAGCTTGCACAGTTCATGGCTTCAAAGATTTAAATAGGACAATCAACATGAACAGGAAATGGCAAAAGAAAACAATATATACAGCTGGTGAACCCTGTCCGGGTTATTCATTTACTTAGCTGGAGCTGCTGCTGGGGCTGGCTGCAGAGTCGGTTCGCTCCGGTCCTCCAGGCCGCAGGGCCTGTCTTCTTCCGAGGCTGCTTGTGGCCTGCCGGGCGCACTTGCAGGCGGTGTGCAGAGGGGGCATGCCGCCGATTCCTCTGCGGTGACTGGTGCCTCCGTTATGGTGTCCGCAACAGTGCAGGGATTTTCTCCGGCTCCAGGTGCCGGCGTGACAGGTCGGCGGAGCGGCTGCTTCGGCTCCAGCGGCCGGTCCGGACGCAGCGTCAGGGCCTGCCAGCTCCGCTCCATGTTCTCCGCTTCCTCCTGGTGCCGGGCCAGTTCCGCCAGCTCGGCGTCTGCAGCAGGGTCAGGGAGGGCGACGACATCCTCTGGCAGCGCAGGCAGCCCAGTGGTGGAGAAATCTTCTCTTTCCTGGGGGAAGGTGCATTCCTCCGCGCCCTCACTCGCCAGCACACCACTGGTCGCCATCTTTATTAGATCACAAGTCCCTTCTCCATCCGGAGGGTCCCGCTCTTTAGTAAGGAGTTTCTTGTCCTCTTTCTCCCGCCAAAGAGATTCAGGAGGCGGATCTCTTTCGCCGTGGGGCATGTTCTCACGTTGCAACAGCACTTAGACTGGGCGGTCATGATTTTCACTCCACAGGGTGAGCTCACGCCCACGAATATACGCCCTTCTTTCTCTCCAGCGCCTCGTGGTGCAAGTATGGCGGTGATGTTTCACAATAAAGCTTCTTGCACAAAAACAGTCAATAGGCACACAGGACTCGGTTATAACGAGATTCGGAATCCTGTTCGTGATGCCAAAAATGAGTCGCCCGCTAGGGCCGTGGGGTACTCGGCACCGAGCCCGTCGACTTCTATGGGGAATGTCCGTGGCCCTGGGCGCTCACCAAAAAGGGGAAATTTACAGGGAATTAGTGTTCATATAGTGATTCGTGACGCCACCTGTAGTATCTGGTCAGGGTGACCAGCGCTGCTGTGCAGGTCCTCTGGAAGGGATGGTGTTGTGCAACTAGATGGTAAGCCTCCTACAGGTGAGGCTGTGTCCTTCCAGGGCAGGTAGATGTGGTAGTGAAGGGATGGTGCTTGTGGATGTAGCAGAGAGGAATGTGCGACGCTGGAATAATCAGGGAGACAGTCCAAGTGCAGTTCAGAGTTTTTACTCACGGTCTTTGGCCAAAAGACAGATGCCCGCCTGGCACTGTGTCCTCCGGGTGAGTGGTCCAGTAACCCTCAGGCAGATTGGTCGCACTTCCCAGAACTCCCTCTCAGTATGTTCCTTTCTGGCCTTCACTCTCTGTGCTCTTACTCCTTTCTACTTCCTAGCACCTCACCAGGCAAACTCAGTTCCAGAAGCTGTGAGCCCTTTCGGTGAACAGATCAATCCTATGTCTGTGCGTACTTGACCCCGTTGTGCCGCCTTTCTGTAGAGATGCTGGTGGTTGTGGCAATGACCCATAAAGTGATCACCGCCGTTGGCTTACTAGCAGGGCATGAAGCTTTCCCACTAGTCTAGGGCCACTCAGTGATGGCCTTGGTCCTCCCTTCTTCAGGATGGGGGCCACGGATGGATAGTCCAACCTCTGTGCCTTTTCAGACCCGTTCGCTAACTCCAGCAGTTGCTTCCTGAGATGTACTCAAGCGAAGCCTCAGTCAGTGACTGGCTGCTTTCTATTCTACCAAGCAGCCTAAGTGCTGCAGCTAACTCCACCAGCCCATGTCTACATCCTTTGCTAACCAGTCTGAGTCAGACCATCCTCCCAAAGGATGCTGTATGCTCAGCTGGCATAGCGTGTTGGATGCAGTTGTGGAGTCCTAGGGGTGCTTCCTCCTTACCTGAGAGTCAGATGTCACACCTCTGGGTGAGATGCAACACTTCTGTGACGACTGAACCCTCAGGGGCGCCACATATCGTGTGCAATTGCCTCTGCACTTGAAGATACAGGACACGTTCCATGTGTCGCTCCTGAAACCCGTTCGCCTGATGAAATTCTAGGAAGCTCAGCACGATTCTGACACCGGGGGTGAGGATTTCGAGGTAGAGGCAATTGTGGGGTCTAAGATGGTTCGTGGCAAAAAATTCTATTTGGTACACTGGAGGGATCACGGTTCTGAGGGTCGCACTTGGGAACCCGTGGACCATATTCATGCTCCCCTGCTCATTGAGGAATATGAGCGTCAGGTGGGGGGATAATGTTAGACATTGGCGGGATCCGAGGAGTCTGTGTTCTCCCAGCCAGGTCCAGCCGAGGCAGATGCTGCTTAGCTTCGCCGTCGATCCCAATGCCTAGCTAATACCCGAGCGGCACAGGCTGTTACTAGAGTCTTTGTTCATAGTAGTGACGGGGTCGTCTCGTCAATCACTCGTCCTCCAGTCACTCCAAATTTTTAGGCTAAGAGCATGAGTCGACTTATCAAAGAATGAGTCAGGCAATCAAGCTGGTTCAAACTTAGACCATGCTCAGAAGGGTACTAGCAGGCACCGATCTCAGCAATGTTCTGTCCTTTATTTCCGCATACACGATTATATGGACATAGCAAAACAGGATGACAGGGTGGGGGTGGATAAACGGTTAACTGTGTTTTTGCTAACATCTGCAAGCGTAAGCAAACTGTATATGTCTAGCATCTTCCATCTCTGATTGGTTAGGTCTTGTTCAAGCAGACTGTAAAATGTAAGGACAGGAAAATGTAGCCGCGTGGGCTCATTTCTATGTCTATATGATGTTCAACAGATATGACATTTCATGTAAAGTTCAACCGTTATAACACTCCTTTGTTGTGGTCTTATTCTGCAGTTGTGACATTTCTTCAGAGGAAACAGGTGTAGGTGTGGTTGATGCTGGTGCCTTCTTAGCTCAAGCTATGTTTCTGATATATCTGATATAATACTCGACAAGGAAAAACTTATTGTTTAAAATGGCGGCGATGAAACAAAATGGAAGCGAAGCATACATAAGCATGAAAGCATAACAGTATATGAATATTTACCTTGACAATCCCCCCTAAACACTAAGTTTTCCCTTGACGTGGTGACCTTTGAGACTGTCCATGTGTGGGAGAGGGGAGGTGGATTTCTTCACTCAGCTATCTCAGAGACTGTCCCCTTGTGAGATGCCCCCAGACAACTGGGTCCCTACGTTGGTTAACACATGGAGTTCTCCCATCTGTCCCTAAACTAACTCTCTTGTCTGTATTTTGTCATAGAGGGTTTTGTCAAGTTCGTTTGGCAGGGTATATTTTTCCATATCCCCTTCGTTCATATACGTGTCCTCTTGATAGAGGAAGGTACCTGAGGGGTCTGTTGCATTGGTTACAGTTTTCCTGTATATGGGTACCACACAACACAGAATTATCAATCCTATGACTAGAAGCCCTGCTACCACCAAACAGGCCTGTTGGAGAAATCCTTTGAAGACTCCCAACCATTCTGAGAAGAAAGAGGTGTCAACTCCTGCATTCTCTTTCACCTCCCGAGCCAGCTTCTTAATTTTTGTAAGGGCTATCATAGTTTTTCCCTTGTCCCCAGAGTTCTGAGGGATATAAGTACAACATTCTTCTCCTATCATCCCACAGACCCCACCTTTTTCAGCTAGGATCATGTCAATGGCCAGTCTATTTTGAAGAGTCATTCTTGTGTTGGGGCCCAGTTCCTCAACTATGCCCTGGAAAGCATCTTGACTAAAATTGTTTAATCTTTGCTCGGTGTAGTATACGTAGTTTATCCAGTCTACATTGTAATTGATTTGTACTTGTGGGATAATAGAGCGGAAACCTGCATAAATCTGATTTTGGGCTTTGTATTCGTCTGGGACCCCCCTTGGAACTCCTATGGAGTCTATGTAAACTTTGGGATCCTCAGCATAACCGAGGTGTAGTTGGTCTAGGCTCCTTTTGCTTCTGGGTGTCAATGGAGTGGACATTTCAGAGTTGTGGCTACTAGGGTCATCCCAGGGCATGATTCTGAATTGCATTGCATGCATTGGTGCATTGCCCAGGCCAAGTCATGGGGAGTTTGGACCTAAGTCGCCCATCCCCACAGAGCCAGTGTATGTCATACATGTATCTGGAATGATTGGTCAGTAAGGCTGCTTCTAGAGTCTCGTTGTTCTTACAAAAACCTTCCTCAAAGATGCCCAGAGAAGGGCCTTTGGAGTTGTCAGGGAGTAGCAGGTATAATTGTCAGGAGTGACAATGACGTTACCTGGGACCCTAATTTTACCTTTTTCCCTAACAAGAGGAATATAGGCAGGGCAGGCACTGCCATTGGATCCCTTCAAGAGTCCAAGCAGACAGAGGGTTGTGGTGTGGTCAGCTGGAAAGCATGAGTATACAGGTGAGCGTTTGGAGCAGCACAGGCAACACATCCTACTGATATGTTTTGAACTTTAACATTATATCTGACCCATTCAATCCAGAGATTTTTTCGGGGGCCGACTTGGGAAAAGACATCCTCCCTTTCGAGCCCTGGGATTGGAATTTCTTCATCGATCAGTTGTTGTAATTTGTCAGGGCTGGAGTGGGTCTGGTTTTTATATCCTTCAAACATATGTGTCCATATTTATATCCGTCTTCAGAAGGATACATGCTTAGAACGTATTTTCCCAAATCTGCAGGCTGAGGGTTCTCCAATTTTAACATCAATTTCCCATTACAGGCCACTACATTTCGTGCGTTGACTAGCTCTACCTTTGATTTGTCAATAAGTGTTAATCTAGTTTTCAAAGGCTTGCCATTCTTATCCTTCCTATCCATAGCCTCTTTGGGCTTGTACCCCCAGTCTGTCCCTGTGTTCCATCCCGCATCTGACCAGGAATAACAGTTGTCATTCCCTGGCCTATTGGACACATATAATATTCGTTTGGACAACCAAAAAAACCTCTTATAACTTTGTTGTTTGTAAAGTTCCAGACGTTAACTGGGTTATCCATATTGACCCAGAAATTGAAGCACCACCCATAAGCAGTAGAAGCAAACAAAGCTGCAGAAAGGATATATATCGACAACTTCATGATTGTTGACCAGTCTTGTCTCTTTTACAGTGCGAGGCGTGAATCCAGGTGCTCTTGCCCTCTAGCTTCAGGGCTGTTGGGGTGGTCAGAATCACGGTGTAGGGACCCTCGAATCTGGGTTGGAGGCAGTCTTTCCTCACAAACTTTTTCACATACACACGGTCACCAGGCGAGAAGTTGTGCACCGTGTCACCTGTGGATTCTGGGAGAGAAGCAGACACTGTAGAGTGGGTGTTAGTCAACTCTTTAGACAAAGCAATTACAAATTTTACTACTTTATCATTAGTTTCAGATAGTTCCTGGGGCCTGATGTCTCCTATCTTGGGAGGGGCCCCAAACAGAATCTCATGAGGAGTCAACCCATGTTTGGCCTGTGGAGTGTGCCTGATGTGATACAACACTATGGGTAGGAGGTCAGGCCAGGGGAGGGGGTGGTCTTGGGTCATTTTCATAAGTTGGGTTTTGATTGTGGAGTTCATTCTCTCCACTTTGCCTGAGCTGGCTGGGTGGTAGGGGGTGTGGAGGCCTAAGTCTGTTCCCAGCATGGCCCAGAGTTCCTTGTAGACGTTTGCAGTGAAGGCTGGTCCTTGATCTGACTCTATCACTTCAGGAATTACAAACCTGCAGGCAATTTCAGTGATCAGCTTCTTTGCTGTGGTTTTTGCAGTTATGTTGGTGACTGGGTAGGCTTCTGGCCAAGCAGAGAACATGTCCACTGCCACAAGGACATATTCATATTTTTCAGCTTTGGGCATCTGGATATGGTCCACTTGTATCCTCTGCCAAGGGTAATCTGCTTTGGCCAAATGTTGAAGAGGGACATGTTCAGTGGCCGTTGGGTTGCATGTGGCACAAACAGAGCAAGATCTTGAATAGGCTGACACAGCAGAGGAAATTCCAGATGCATAGTACAGTTTCTGAATGCAGGCTATGGCTTGATTCTTTCCTCTATGAGTGGGTCCATGAGCCCACGCAGCCACAGCTGGGTACATGCGCTTGGGCAGGCAGGGTCTTCCGTTGACCTTATAGAGTGGAGGATATGGACCAGATTCTGTGGCCCCCGCTGCCTTCCATTGTTTCACTTCCTCAATAGGGGTCTTCCGTTGCTCTTCCCATAGCTTTGCCTCTGGCGTTCTTGGGAGCTGTTGTCCTGGGAGCTGTTGTAAGATGGTCAGATCCAAATGCTCTATTTCATCAGCTTCAATCATTTGTTTCTTTTTCTTTGCCCTGTAGGCCTGATCAGCCTGTTCCTTGGCCTTTGCTCTGGTTAGGTAAGCTATCACCACTGGTTGTGGGGTTTTTTTCTGATTCTTCCATCTTCTCCTGCCACTTTGGTGACACATTCTGCATTGCTGCAGCTTTGGCAGCTTGATCTGCCAGGTTATTTCCTCTGGCTTAATAATAATAATAATAATAATCTTTATTTTTATATAGCGCTAACATATTCCGCAGCGCTTTACAGTTTGCACACATTATCGTTGCTGTCCCCAATGGGGCTCACAATCTAGACTCCCTATCTGTATGTTTTTGGAATGTGGGAGGAAACCGGAGTACCCGGAGGAAACCCACGCAAACACAGGGAGAACATACAAACTCCTTGCAGATGTTGTCCTAGGTGGGATTCGAACCCAGGACTCCAGTGCTGCAAGGCTGTAGTGCTATCCACTGAGCCACCGTGCTGCTTCTCTTGAATTCACTTTTCCATGAGCTTTGACTTTGAAATCAGCAATCTGAGAGGGTTTTTCCAGGGCCTCCATCAACATCTTGATCCATACAGCGTGTTTTACTGGTGTCCCCGCAGCCGTGATGAACCCTCTAGTTTTCCACAGGAATCCAAAGTCATTGGAGATACCATGTGCATATCTTGAGTCTGTGTAGACATTGACTGTTGTTCCTGTCGCCAAATGACAGGCTTCTATCAAGGCCACAAGTTCAGCTTCTTGTGCTGACATGCGAGGTGGTAGGGCTTCAGCCATGAGGATCTCTGTCTCTGTGGTAACAGCGTATCCTGTGTGAAACTTGCCTTGAGTATCCGCAAAACGGGAACCATCCGTCCATAGATGTAGAGCGGGGTCTGGAAGTGGATGAGACACCATATTTTCTGGTGCTGAGGTTTCCAATCGCAAAACCTCCAGACAATTATGAGGACTAATATGGGATAGTTCCTCTTCTTTTGGGTGGATTACTTCCCCTCTCCCCCCTCAGAAGGTGGAAGCAAAGTGGCAGGATTAATAGTGGTGCATCTTTGAAGGTGATGTTTGATGGGAGCAGTAGTGAGCATTGAAGACGGAGGTGCCTTTGCTGTGAGAGATGTCTAGGTGAGGTTTGCTGCAGTACTACTGAGAGATCATGGCCCGCTTGAATAATCAAATCATGTCCAAGGACGACGTCAGCAGACTTGTCCAGAAGAATGTGAGCAGCATGGACCGCCTTGAGACACGTAGGAGACGTGCGAGCCACAGGGTCCAAACGGGCTGAGTAATAGCCTAGAGGCCAGTACTTGTCATCACGGCGTTGGGCTAAAACTCCAGAAGCGTGTCCCCCGGATTCAGACACGAAGAGGTGGAAGGGTTGAGTGTAATCCGGGATGCCTAAGGCAGGAGCAGAGATGACACTCTCCTTCAGTTGATAGAAGCACTGTCTCTGTTGTTCATAGACATCTGGATCCGGGGCATTCCGCAATCTGGTCCTCCGTTCTTGAGACAGTCATACAAGGGTTGCATGAGTTTGGAGGCATCAGGAATCTGTTATGATCTGCTACAAGCACTAAGGAAAGATGGGAATTCTGTCCCTACAATAGAACTGAGCTGGATCCCTACGATGTAACGGGGAACCTGATCCTGCGACCAGACCCGCTAAAGTCCTCAGCTAGTCTGAACGAAGACCTATAGTTGCGAGGGAGGAATCCCTACAAGATCTAGGGACTGGGAGAAAAGGTGGACACCTCCTAACAGAAATTGTAGCAGAGAAAAATAAAACAGAAAACAAATTACTTAGAGATCCTAAGATCAAGCAAAACTGACTGAGTGAGGCACCTAAGCACCCGGCTAGCTTAAGAGTAGGTAATACAATGAAGTCCAGCAAAGCCAGAAGGGCGGAACCAGACTAAATAGGGAAAAAAGGTCATGTGACCAGCAAACTGAAACAAAATCTAACAAGAGGGTTCTAACAGTACCCTCCCTTCTAAGAGGATCCTCCGGATCCCCTAGGACTTAGGCTTATCCGGAAACCTCCTGTGAAACGCTCTGACAAGTCTAGACGCAGAAACATCATCCGCCCTCACCCATGAGTTATCCTCGGGTCCATAACCCTTCCAAGCGACGAGGTACTGCAAACTCCCTCTATGCCGTCTAGAATTTAGGATGCGGGAAATCTCATATTGCCCGTCCTCCACCACCAGGGGAACAGTGGCCGAGACGTCTCCATCTGAGACCTCAGCTTTTTTCAAGAGAGAAACATGAAACACCGGATTAATCTTCCAGGAGGTAGGAAGCTCCAGCTTAACAGCAGATTGGTTAATAACCTGAAGCACCTTAAAGGGCCCTACAAACTTGGGACCCAATTTCTTAGACGGAATCCTCAAGCGCAGATTCTGAGAGGACAACCAAACCATGTCACCAATAGCAAACAAAACCTCTTGTCGTTTTCTATCAAAATACACTTTGGATCTTTTGTTAGCCTCCTGAAGATTACCACGCACATCAGTCCAAACTCTCTCCAAAACACCAGAAAAATTCTCCTCTTCAGGTACAGCTGATCCCAACTTGGAAAATGACCCAAACGACGGATGTCTCCCAGTACAACAAAAAAAAGGCGAACAACCAGCAGAAGCGGATGTATGGTTGTTAAGAGCAAACTCAGCAAGTGGCAGAAACTCAGACCACCCCTCTTGATTATCAGTCACAAAACAACGCAAGAACTGCTCAACATCCTGGTTTTTCCTTTCTGTCTGGCCATTAGACTCAGGATGATATCCGGATGAAAACGACAAATGAACTCCCAACCTGTCACAAAAAGCGCGCCAAAAACGAGCCACAAACTGAGGTCCCCTATCGGAAACAATGTCAGTAGGAACACCATGTAGTCTGACTATTTCCTTGACAAAGGCCTTAGCGAGAGTCTTAGCGCAGGGCAGTTTGATGAAAGGAACCAAGTGACACATCTTGCTAAAACGGTCCACGGCCACCCAGATGACAGTGAAACCCTCAGAGGGGGGAAGGTCAGTAATAAAGTCCATAGCCAAATGTGTCCAAGGTGCACTAGGGACCTCAAGAGGGCAAAGCAACCCCGCAGCAGGAGTATGAGAAGACTTAGATCTAGCACACACAGTGCATTGACGCACCCACTTAATGACTTCCTTCTGCCATCCTGGCCACCAAAAACTGCGAACCACAAGTCTCTTGGTCTCAGAGATTCCAGGATGACCTGCCAACCGAGAGTCATGACATTCATCAAACAAATCTCTCCTCAGGGTACCAGGCACAAACAACAAACAGGAGGACATCAGTAAACCAGGGGAGGAGATAATTTGCATATTCCCAGTGCCTTCTGGGATAAGTGAAGAGTCTCCGCGAGCTCAAGGAACACTGGATTTTGGCTGTTGCAGCTGAAAGGAGGACATCAGTAAACCAGGGGAGGAGTCCCGAGGAGATAATTTGCATATTCCCAGTGCCTTCTGGGATAAGTGAAGAGTCTCCGCGAGCTCAAGGAACACTGGATTTTGGCTGTTGCAGCTGAAAGGAGGACATCAGTAAACCAGGGGAGGAGATAATTTGCATATTCCCAGTGCCTTCTGGGATAAGTGAAGAGTCTCCACGAGCTCAAGGAACACTGGATTTTGACTGTTGCAGCTGAAAGGAGGACATCAGTAAACCAGGGGAGGAGTCCCGAGGAGATAATTTGCATATTCCCAGTGCCTTCTGGGATAAGTGAAGAGTCTCCGCGAGCTCAAGGAACACTGGATTTTGGCTGTTGCAGCTGAAAGGAGGACATCAGTAAACCAGGGGAGGAGATAATTTGCATATTCCCAGTGCCTTCTGGGATAAGTGAAGAGTCTCCGCGAGCTCAAGGAACACTGGATTTTGGCTGTTGCAGCTGAAAGGAGGACATCAGTAAACCAGGGGAGGAGTCCTGAGGAGATAATTTGCATATTCCCAGTGCCTTCTAGGATAAGTGAAGAGTCTCCGTGAGCTCAAGGAACACTGGATTTTGGCTGTTGCAGCTGAAAGGAGGACATCAGTAAACCAGGGGAGGAGTCCCGAGGAGATAATTTGCATATTCCCAGTGCCTTCTGGGATAAGTGAAGAGTCTCCGCGAGCTCAAGGAACACTGGATTTTGGCTGTTGCAGCTGAAAGGAGGACATCAGTAAACCAGGGGATGAGATAATTTGCATATTCCCAGTGCCTTCTGGGATAAGTGAAGAGTCTCCGCGAGCTCAAGGAACACTGGATTTTGGCTGTTGCAGCTGAAAGGAGGACATCAGTAAACCAGGGGAGGAGTCCCGAGGAGATAATTTGCATATTCCCAGTGCCTTCTGGGATAAGTGAAGAGTCTCCGCGAGCTCAAGGAACACTGGATTTTGGCTGTTGCAGCTGAAAGGAGGACATCAGTTAACGAGTTTTGGCTTATATTTTACCGCTTGATTATCTCTTGAACAATAAGAACATGGAAGAGGCTAGGAGCCATGTGGTGAGCTGCATTTCTTGCTACATGTTCATAGACTTACCAGTGGAAAAGCCAAACTTCACATGCCAGAAATGCAAGCTTGTGTCCCTGTTGGAGGAAAAGTTGCAAAATCTAGAAGAGAGGTTATCTACATTGAAGACCATTAAGGAAGGTGAAGAGTTCTTAGACAGAGCAGAATTATCTCTTCATGGTACAGAAAGAGAAGAAATTCGAAGTGCAACTGAAGAAACAGAGGAATGGAAGCATGTGACCCAGAGAAGCAGGAGGATCAGGAGGCAGTCCACACCAATTCTGCTCAGGAACCAATACCAGGCTCTTACACAGGAGAACGATGAAGAAATACATCAGGATAAGACTTTGCCCACAAACAACCTTGTACGCCCTCAGAGTCCTCCTGAATGGAGAAAGAAAACTGTTGTGAAGAAGAAACGGAGAGTTGTTGTCATGGGCGATTCCCTGTTGAGAGGAACAGAGGCCGCTATCTGCAGACCGGATATAACCTCAAGAGAAATGTGCTGTCTTCCAGGTGCAAAAATTAAAGATGTGTCTGACAGGATATCAGGACTCTTCAGACCTAAAGATGACTACCCATTCCTGCTAATGCATGTGGGGACAAATGACACCGCTAGAAACGACCTGGAAACCATCTGCAGTGACTTTGAAAACTTAGGTAAGAAAGTGAAAGAACTGGGAGCGCAGGTGGTCTTCTCTTCCATCCTCCCAGTGGATGGCCATGGAACAAGGAGGTGGAATAAGATTCTGCAGGTGAACAACTGGCTACGTCGATGGTGCCATCAGCAAGGATTTGGATTTCTGGATCACGGAGTGAATTACCTATACGATGGACTACTTGCTAGAGATGGGGTGCATCTTACGAAGACTGGAAAACATGTATTTGGAAGTCGCCTTGCTACACTCATCAGGAGAGCTTTAAACTAGAGCAATGTGGGAAGGGAAGCAAAACGCCAGCAAAAGCCATACACTTGACAAATACTATTGAGATTTCTGCTATTAGAAGAGAAGGGGAAGAACAAAGACAAAAAAATTTACATAATAAAAATATTGAAGGAAGAGAAACCAATCACAAACTAAAGTGTTTCTATACGAATGCACAAAGCATGGGCAACAAACAAGGAGAACTGGAGCTACTAACGCAGGAGAAGAAATATGATGTCATTGGAATCACTGAGACTTGGTGGGACGATACACATGATTGGAATACAAGGCTAGAAGGATACAACTTATTTGCAAGAAACAGACTTGATAAACGAGGAG
The DNA here is from genome assembly GCA_033576555.1 of Oophaga sylvatica. NCBI lineage: Eukaryota > Metazoa > Chordata > Amphibia > Anura > Dendrobatidae > Oophaga > Oophaga sylvatica. Next base: position 71,998 of record JARQOD010000556.1, on the reverse strand, counting down.
GTGTTGCATTGTATGTTAGAAAATCTTATATCTGCACAGAGATTGACGCTTCAGAGACTGGGAGTTCTGTGGAAACTGTTTGGGTAAGAATAAAAGGACAGAACAATGGAAAGGACACCATTGTAGGCATTTACTACAGGCCGCCTGTGCAAGCTGAAGATATGGATGAACTCTTTATGCATCAAATGGCCAAGTTCTCAAAAAAATATGACATAGTGGTCATGGGAGATTTCAACTATCCAGACATTTGTTGGGAATCTCTCTCAGGCAAAACTAACAGGTCCAGGAAATTCTTATCCTCTCTTGCTGACAACTTTATCTTCCAAAAGGTAATGGAGAAAACAAGGGGATCTGCTACCTTGGATCTAATCCTCATAAACAGGGAGGAAATGGTGGAGGAGGTAAGAGTGGCTGGGACTCTAGGAGGTAGTGACCATGCTATTTTAGAATTTTGGATAACAAGAGGAGGAAGACCTGTGAAGACTCAGACGTCAAGGTTAGATTTCAGATAGGCAGATTTTAAGGAACTCAGAAAGAGAATTGGAGGGATCCAATGGCTGGATATCCTTAAGGACAAAAATGTCCAGGAAGGATGGAAAATCTTGAAAAATGAGATTCTCAAAGCACAATCGTTAACAATTCCGAAAAGAGGGAAGAATGGGAAGCATTTAAGGAAACCAGGATGGATGAACATAGAACTTAAACACATGCTAAAAGGAAGAAAGAAATGTTTATCAAATGGAAAGAGGGAGGCATATTTAAAGAAGAATATAATGCCGTCTGCAGAAACTGCAGGGCACAAATCAGATTATCTAAAGCTGACAATGAATTAAGGCTTGCAAGTGACGTCAAAAGCAACAAAAAAGGATTTTGGGGATACGTCAAAAGTAAAAGAAAAGTCAAAGATGCTATAGGATTTTTACAGGATGAAAATGATGAAATGGTAAGTCAGGATGTTGAGAAGGCTGAACTTTTAAATTCCTATTTTGCATCTGTTTTCTCTCAGAAAGGAAATGTAACATCAACTGATCTTCACTGTCCTATTAAAGGAATAGAAGAATCCAGGATATCTATAAACAGAAAGACAGTGAGGAAACACTTAGCTAACATAAATGAATTCAAGTCTCCAGGTCCAGATGAATTACACCCCAGGGTACTGAAGGAGATAGCAGAAGAAATTCTTGAACCACTGTCCATAATCTTTGAAAATTCTTGGAGAACAGGAGAAGTCCCAGAAGACTGGAGAAGAGCAAATGTTGTTCCTATCTTCAAAAAGGAGAAGAAGGTGGACCCAGGGAACTACAGGCCGGTGAGTCTGACTTCTATACCAGGAAAGATCTTTGAACAAATTATTAAAGAACATGTATGCAAGTACCTGGATAAGAATGAAGTGATTAAACAGAGTCAGCATGGGTTTGTAACTAATAAGTCATGTCAGACTAACTTAATTTCCTTCTATGACAGAATCACTGACTGGGTGGATCAGGGAAATGCTGTAGATATAGTATATCTTGACTTCAGCAAAGCATTTGACAAAGTATCTCACACAATCCTTATTGAAAAAATGACTAAGTATGGAATGGACAAGGCAACTGTTAGGTGGATTCATAACTGGCTTAGTGATCGGACCCAAAGAGTGGTTGTAAATGGCTGCACATCCAGTTGGAAGAATGTCTCAAGTGGGGTACCACAAGGCTCTGTTTTGGGCCCTGTGTTGTTCAACATCTTTATCAATGATTTAGATGAAGGAATTGAGGGTAAACTGATCAAATTTGCTGATGACACAAAGCTAGGAGGGGTAGCTAATACTAGAGAAGAGAGAGAGAGAGGATTCAAAAAGATATACATAAACTGGAGCAGTGGGCAGCAACTAACAGAATGGATTTTAACAGGGAAAAATGCAAAGTACTACATGTGGGCAATAAAAATGAAAAAAGCATATACAAAATGGGAGGAATAGGGCTAAGTAACAGCACATGTGAAAAAGACTTGGGTATACTAATTGATCACAGACTTAACATGAGTCAACAGTGTGATGCAGCAGCAAAAAAGGCAAATGCAATTCTAGGATGTATCAACAGAAGCATACAGTCTAGATCACGTGAGGTCATTATTGCCCTCTACTCCTCTTTGGTCAGACCTCATCTGGAATACTGTGTCCAGTTTTGGACACCACATTTTAAAAAAGACATCAACAAACTGGAGCAAGTTCAGAGAAGAGCCACCAGAATGGTGACCGGTCTGCAAACCATGTCCTATGAGGAACGGTTGCAGGATTTGGGAATGTTTAGCTTGCAAAAAAGAAGACTGAGAGGAGAATTAATAGCTGTCTACAAATATCTCAAGGGCTGTCACATTGTAGAAGGATCATCTTTATTCTCATTTGCACAAGGAAAGACTAGAAGCAATGGGATGAAACTGAATGGGAGGAGACACAGATTAGATATTAGAAAAAACTTTTTGACAGTTAGGGTGATCAATGAGTGGAACAGGCTGCCACAAGAGGTGGTGAGTTCTCCTTCAATGGAAGTCTTCAAACAGAGGCTGGATAGACATCTGTCTGGGATGATTTAGAGAATCCTGCTTTGAGCAGGGGGTTGGACCAGAAGGCCCAGGAGGTCCCTTCCAACTCTACCATTCTATGATTCTATGATTCTATGAACCTCCCATGCGGCGTGTTAGATGGGGCATTCTCCTGTGCTTTAAGAATCTCATCTTCCAACACGGAGTCCAAAACAGCAATAACAACCCCCTCTTGCAAGATGTTTTCCTCCTCCTCCTCAGTACCTACCATAGGAGAAAAGCTGTGAGACAAAGCATCAGCTTTAACATTTTTAGCACCTGGGATGTAAGTAACGGAAAAATTAAACCGTGAGAAAAGCAGTGCCCACCTAGCCTGACGGGCATTCAAGCGTTTGGCAGCATCAAGGTAGATCAGATTTTTATGATCGGTGAAGACTTGAACGGGAAATTCCGCTCCCTCCAAAAAATGACGCCAGTGTTCAAATGCGAGTTTAATTGCCAACAATTCCCGATTACCGATATCATAATTTAGTTCAGACTCAGAAAATTTCTTTGAAAAAAAAGCACAGGGATGTACTCCATCCGTCTTTGCCTGAGACAACACCGCCCCGACCCCCACAGAAGAAGCATCAACCTCAACAAAAAATGGTTTAGTCACATCAGGCTGCGTAAGGATGGGAGCAGAGCTGAACCACTCCTTTAGCAACACAAAAGCCTCAATGGCCTCAGTAGTCCACTGAACCGCATCAGCACCTTTCCTGGTGAGATCGGTCAGAGGTTTGGCAATCACAGAAATTTTTTTTATGAATTTTCTATAATAATTGGCGAACCCCAAAAACCTCTGTATTGATTTTACACCAATAGGCCTAGGCCATTCCTGCACAGCTTGCACTTTCACCGGATCCATCTCAAAACCTTCACTGGAGACAATGTAGCCCAAAAAACTAAGTCTCTGTACAGCGAACTCACATTTTTCTAGTTTGGCAAAAAGTGAATTATCACTCAGTAACTGTAATACTTCACGCACACTCCTCCAATGAGACTCCAAATCCAGTGAATAAATCAAAATGTCATCCAAATACACAACCACACTTCTGCCGATCAAAGGTCTAAGGATGTCATTAATAAGATTCTGAAAAAATGCCGGAGCACTGGAAAGCCCAAAAGGCATAACCAGATTCTCAAAATGACCCAGTGGAGTGTTAAACGCAGTCTTCCATTCATCCCACTCCTTCATGCGCAACAAATTGTATGCCCCTCGAAGATCAATTTTCGAGAACCACTTGGCCCCCACCAACTGATTAAACAAATCAGGAATCAATGGCAGTGGGTAAGGATTGCGTACAGTAATCTTATTAATCTCACGAAAGTCTAGACAAGGCCGTAAACCGCCGTCCTTTTTTTTAACAAAAAAAAATCCAACCGCCACAGGAGATTTGGAAGGCCTAATGTGACCGGCGGCCAAGCTTGTCTGTATGTATTCCTCCAAAGCCTTTCTCTCAGGAATAGTCAAATTAAATAAACGACTTTTAGGAAGAGTCGCTCCAGGGACAAATTCAATTGCACAATCATAATCTCTATGAGGAGGCAATACCTGCGATTCCTTATCAGAAAAAACTTTCCAAAAATCCTGAATAGGTACAGGTAACTCCCCCTTAACTACAGCAGCAATACGCCCGTTACAACACTTGTCATAACAATTAGGACTCCAGGACTTAATTTCATTGGTAGACCAATCCAGTACCGGATTGTGCAATTTTAACCAGGGTAACCCCAAAATCACCGGTGAGGGCAAATTATTCAAAACTACCAAATCCAAATTCTCTTGATGAACACCATTAATAGTAAGAGGAAATTCACAGATATGGTGAGTAACATTTTTCAAGTGAGAACCATCCACAGACACCACATTAATAGGGGAAGATAGAAGTTTGGGTTTTAATTTTAGTTTTTCCAAAAATTTCCCATCAATCACATTGAGAGTTGAACCACAATCCACAAATACCCGAAACTCCATTAATTCCTCCTCACCAGCAGTGGTGGCAGAAAGAAAGACACCTTTATTGTTTAAACAAGCTATGCGGGCGAAACTGAGCTCATTTTTTTTCTCTCTTTATTCATTCGAAGCGCACAGTTCTTAATAAAATGCTTAGATTTGCCACAATAGAAACACAAGCCCTCCGCAAATCTGCGTTCTTTTTCCCGAGAATGAGGTGTCATTGCTCCAATTTCCATCGGCTCTGCAATGTCAGTACAGTCCCTTTCCAAACTTGGAGATGACAAGGCAGATTTACTCTCATTAACCCTTGCACGCAGTCTCCTATCCACCCGTATGGCTAATTGCATAGCCTCTTGCAAGTTACCAGGTATAGGATAAGCAATCAGCAAATCTTTAACCCTTTCACTTAACCCTGCAAGAAATAAACTTTTCAAAGCTGAATCGTTCCACCCCACCTGAGTGGACCACCTTCGGAAGTGAGTACAATATTTTTCCACATTACCTGATCCCTGTCTCAAACGTCTCAATTCTGTCTCAGCTGATGAAACACGATCCGGATCGTCATACAATAACCCCAAAGCAGAAAAAAAACTATCCACTGATCTAAACCATGGATCACTAGGCTGCAGAGAAAAGGCCCAGTCCTGAGGTTCTTTGCGCAAAAGTGACATTATGAACCCTATGCGCTGTGATTCATCACCAGAGGATCTGGGTCTCAAACGGAAATACAACAAGCAAGCATTTTTAAAAGAAAAAAAATCTTGTTGTTCACCAAAAAATAAATCAGGCAAACGTACCTTTGGCTCCACGAAATGTGCTCCAGAACAACTACTCACGTGTTGCTGAATTTCAGCCACCTCCAGAGAAAGTCCCTGCAGGCGTTGAGCCAAATCCTGAACCGAAACCATGATGGAAACAGAAAATCTCGCCTTAGTGATTTTTTTTTTTCTTTTGGGCTGGACTTACTGTTATGATCTGCTACAAGCACTAAGGAAAGATGGGAATTCTGTCCCTACAATAGAACTGAGCTGGATCCCTACGATGTAACGGGGAACCTGATCCTGCGACCAGACCCGCTAAAGTCCTCAGCTAGTCTGAATGAAGACCTATAGTTGCGAGGGAGGAATCCCTACAAGATCTAGGGACTGGGAGAAAAGGTGGACACCTCCTAACAGAAATTGTAGCAGAGAAAAATAAAACAGAAAACAAATTACTTAGAGATCCTAAGATCAAGCAAAACTGACTGAGTAAGGCACCTAAGCACCCGGCTAGCTTAAGAGTAGGTAATACAATGAAGTCCAGCAAAGCCAGAAGGGCGGAGCCAGACTAAATAGGGAAAAAAGGTCATGTGACCAGCAAACTGAAACAAAATCTAACAAGAGGGTTCTAACAGAATCCACTGTCTACAGTACGTGATCAGTCCAAGAAAGGTCTGCATGGCAATGTAAGTCTCTGGGTAGCCTATCTCTCGGATAGCCTGCTTCCTCTCCTCTGTGAGATGTCTGGCACCTGGTGAGATGCAATGTCCCAAAAAGACAACTTTCACCTGGCACCACTGTACCTTGTTCTTGGAGACTTTGCAGTTGGCTGAATGGAGGAACATCAGAAGAGACGTGGACGCTTCTTCCAGGTTATCACGAGTTCCACACAAGAGGAGGTCATCCACATACTGTAGAAGGGTGATCTGTGGATTTTCTTGGATCCATGGTTCCAGGACCATCTTCATGGCCTGGGTGAACTGGTTAGGCGAGTTTTGGGCTCCTTGAGGGGTCCTGGTCCATGTGAGCTGTGACCCCTGGAAGGTAAAGGCGAAAAGGAACCAGGAGTCTTCGTGTAAGGGTACACTGAAGAAGGCATTTGCCAGATCAATGACCGTGAACATTGTAGCAGATGTTGGCACCTGAGACAACAGGGTGTTAGGATTCGGCACCACAGGTGTTTCCAGAATAGTTGCTGCATTGACTGCTCTGAGATCCTGCACCAGCCGGTACTTTGGAGGTTCTCCTGGAGCTGTCTTCTTCTTGACTGGGAACAGAGGTGTGTTGCAGGGTGATACACATCTTATCAGAACTCCAGACTTCAGAAGAGAAGAAATTTGTGCACCCAAGCTGTGTTCTTGCGCTGCTTTGAGAGGGTATTGGGGCAACCGTGGATATTGATGGCCATGTTTTAGGTTCACCTTGACTGGTGGCACTTGCAGTAATCCCACATCTTCAGGACCATTAGACCACAAAGAAGCTGGAAACAGGGAAGTATCCAAGAGCGGTTCGAAGGCTTCAGGCAATAACCAGAGAGGTGGTTGTATAGTCATCATCATCAGAGGAAATGCCTTCAGGACACACCTATCTTCAACCCCTTGCTGGGAATTGGGGTCTTGGAGGCAAAGTTCCATACCTTGTTCTCCAAAGGTGATTGTAGCTTTCATCCTTTCCAACAGGTCAGCTCCAAGTAGATTAATAGGGCAGGTTTCAGAGACTAGGAATTTAGTCAATACTCCAGTGAAGGGTCCTGCAGACACTGGGACAGTAAGAGGAGAGGTGGTCCTCTGACCTTCAACTCCAACACAGGTAAGAGTTTCAGAGGACAGAGATACTGATGAAGGAAGCTGTGTAGAAGAGATGACAGAAGTGGCCGCCCCAGTGTCCACTAAGAACTTCAAAGGTTGATGGTCCACCTGTAGGGTGACTGTCCCACAAGCTGCAGATGGATGGGCAGCCGGGAAGGTGGACACTGGTTGGCCTTCCCATTAGTAGCGTGGGGGAGGCCTCTCATTATAATCTTGGCGTCTGTTGTCATAGTTGTCCCTAGGGCTGGGGCCATTCCTGTGGTTCCTGCGACGTGGACAGTCTCTGAGAATATGATCTGGGCTGTCACACTCCAAGCACAATACACGTCCTTCAGGGTCACGAGTTGGTCTCCTTCCGCGTTGGTTGGATCCTCTGTCGAGTCCATGCTCTTGTCTTCTTGGTAGGGGTGGGGAATCGGCTCCACTACCTTTGACCATCACCCACTTTATCCCTGGCTGGTTGTTGATGGGGGGGTAATTTTCCTGACCTTGGTAGACCATGGTGGGGGTGGAAGCAGCCTTCTCTTTAGCTTCAGCATCTTTTTCTCGGGCTGCAGCTTCCTTTTCTTGCTTCTGCTTTGCCTTCTGGAATGCTTTAACGACCGTGGTGGCATCATCAAAGTAAGCAGACCGGATTTCTGGACGGGTACTGAGAACGTCTTCCTTGAGTTTATCTTGGAGGCCATCAATAAAGGACTGTACCAACAGGGCGGCCTGAGTTTTTATGTGTGGGCTGTATCCTAGATCCTCAAAATGCATGAGGAGCCGGTTGGCATAGGTGTCAACAGATTCTCCTGGTTCCTGTTGGACATCTTGAATGGACCCTGCTTGGTCAGACAGTCTGTCCTGTGCCCAGGCCTTCAATTGTTTCATGAATTCGAGGCCAGACTGATAGGTGGAGGGTGGGTCTGCCTTGCTAGGGTCCAATGCCTTTTGAATGGTGGGTAGGAATGATTCTTTAGTTTTCACAGAGGTGATGCCTGAAAGGTCGGCCCAGGTAGCCCCGTACACACTGCGGGTGACATCTAGACATCGTACATACTGCATAGGGTGCTTGTCAGGGTCTGGCAATCTACTGACTATAGACTCCACTTGGGTGGGAGTGAAGGGTTGATACTTGATTTCTCCCAATGGGCCAGGGACAGTACGGGTCGGGGCTTCTGGTGTCTGGCCCTGAGGTGAGGCTAATAATGGTGATAGAGGTTGAGCTGGTGGTGGAGGTGGTGGAAGTTGTGCTTGAGGTTGAGGATTACTTTGAACGGGCCCTTGTGGAAGGGTCGGTGTTATGATTTGGTAGCTGAGGAGTGCAGGTAAAAAAGGCAATACACCAGAGCAGTTGGAATCTATGAGATTGCAGTACCCTGACTAACCACCACAACTAGAGGCAGCCGTGGAGCGTTCCTACGTTGGTCCTAGACGCCTCGTCACAGCCTGAGAAACTAACTATACCTAAAGATAGAAAGAGGAAAGCTATCTGCCCCGGAGCAGATCCCCAAAGAACATAGAAAGCCCCCAAACATGTAATGGCGGTTAGTAGTGTTGAGCATTCCGATACCGCAAGTATCGGGTATCGGCCGATATTGGCTTTATCGGAATTCCGATTCCGAGTTCCGATATTTTCGTCATATCGGATACCGGAATCGGGATGTCACTGTCACTGTCAGTGTCTGTCTGTCGGGTCTGTCAGGAGTCAGCGGCACTTACCTGGCAGAAGATCTCCGGCGGTCACGGGCTGGACTGCTTCATGGCCGACATCCTCTTCTCCCGGCGGTCACATGCAGTTTCTCACGATAACTGCAGTGACTGCTGGGTAATCCCGGCCGTAAAGCAGTCAGTCCGATGACGTCACCGCCGGGGAAGCAGGTAATCAGCTGTGCTGCGTTGCAATGACAGGCTCTGTCGTTATGGACTGCGTCGGACAGGTGGTATACTGTTGGTTTGTTTTTTTTATTTTTTTACAGGAGATCGATGGCGTCGCAGGAATGAGAGTGTAATAAAATTAATGAAAACTGTGTTGTCTCTTTTATTTCATTAAAAGACTTTTTTCTTGCTGTGTCTTTTTTTTACACATTTAAAAACTTTGGGATTAATAATGGATCGGTGTCTTATTGACGCCTCTCCATTATTAACCGGGCTTATTGTCACCGTGCAATCAACGGTGACATTAACCCCTTATTACCCCACTTGCCACCGCTACAGGGCAGTGGGAAGAGCCGGGTAAAGTGCCACAATTGGCACATATTTTGATGCGCCAAATGTGGGGCTGCTGTAGCCTGGTATTATCAGGCTGTTGAGGGCCAAAATCCATGGGCCTTGACAGTCTTTTAATACCAGGCCGCAGCAGTCTGCATTTTACTTGGCTGGTTAACAAAAATAGGGGGACCCCTACGCCGTTTTTTTTTCGAGGGGATCCCCTATTTTTGTTAAAACCAGGCCTCAGCGGTCTGCTTCATCTGGCTGGTTAACAAAAATAGGGGGGACCCCACGCCAATTTTTTTCGAGGGGATCCCCTATTTTTGTTAATCAGCCAAGATATGCAGACTGCTGTGGCCTGGTATTATCAGGCTGGCAAGGTCCATGGATCTTGGCTCCTTAACAGCCTGAAAAACCAGGCCTCAGCGGTCTGCTTCATCTGGCTGGTTAACAAAAATAGGGGGGACCCCACGCCAATTTTTTTCGAGGGGATCCCCTATTTTTGTTAATCAGCCAAGATATGCAGACTGCTGTGGCCTGGTATTATCAGGCTGGCAAGGTCCATGGATCTTGGCTCCTTAACAGCCTGAAAAACCAGGCCTCAGCGGTCTGCTTCATCTGGCTGGTTAACAAAAATAGGGGGGACCCCACGCCAATTTTTTCTAGAAGGGAACCCCTATTTTTGTTAATCAGTTCCCTCTGACGTCACTGATGGTGTCCCTGGATGACCTGAAGTGAAAGTGGAAAGCAATCAATTAAGCTTTCCACTTCCTCTCCTGTCAGCCAGGAGAGGAGCTCATTCATTTGGGGGTTTACTGTGAGGCTGCAGCATTGGCTGCGGTCCCTGCAGTAAACATTAACCCTTTCTGAAGGATTAAACCGTGGGACCTGACTGTGCATCGGATTGGTAAGAATAATTTTGCTTTATTATTTTATTTTTATTACAGGAAATGGTTTTAGCAGGTAAATAAAATATGGTCAAAAACTGTGTGATTATTTCATTAAACTTCTTTTTTATTAAAGTGTGTGTGTTTGATTTTTCTTTCATACAATAGGATTAATAATTGATAGTTGTCTAATTGACAGCTCTCAATTATTAACCTGGCTTAAAGTGACCTTTCAATTGCAAGGTCATTTTAACCCCTTATTAACCCATTCGCCACCGCTACAGGGCAATGGGAATAGACGGGCAAAGTGCCAGAAAGGGCGAATCTAATTATAGATTTGCCCTTTCTGGGGTGTCTGGGGGCAGATGTTAAGTAGCCGGGGGGGGCCAAAAAAAATGGTCCCTCTCTGGGCTATTATTATCTGCCCCCACTCACTGGCTTTGTCTGTCTGGTTGCGAAAATAGGGCGGGAGCCCACGCATTTTTTTTCAGCAATTTTACACCTCATATATATATATATATACATGTCATTGAATTTGTGACACATATATATATATTTATATTTATAGTTCATACACTTCTACATAGTATAATAGCCGCTAATTCAATTGCCGGCTTCTGTGAAATCACAGAAGCCGACATGAAATGATACATTGTTTCCACACAGTTAACCATGTCATTTCCTGTATTTTGATATTTGTTTAGAACTTACAATTACATGAGTGTATTTGTGCAAAATTTCAGACATGTAGGGGTTAATTAAAGGTGTAATTTTGTTGAAAAAAAATGCGTGGGCTCCCGCTGTATTTTCTCCACCAGACAGACAAAGCAAAGTGAGTGGGGGCAGATAATAACAGCCTAGGGAGGGTACATTTTTTGTGCCCCCCCTGGCTACTAACATCTGCCCCCAGACACCCCAGAAAGGGCAAATCTATAATTAGATTCGCCCTTTCTGGCACTTTGCCCGTCTATTCCCATTGCCCTGTAGCGGTGGCGAATGGGTTAATAAATCTCACCTTACTGTCACCTTAGTATTGAAAGGTGACCTTAAGGCAGGTTAATAATTGAGAGCTGTCAATTAGACAACTATCAATTATTAATCCTATTGTATGAAAGAAAAATCAAACACACACAGTTTAATAAAAAATAAGTTTAATTAAATAATCACACAGTTTTTTACCATATTTTATTTTCCTGCTAAAACCATTTCCTGTAATAAAAAAAAAATAAAAAAGCAAAATTATACTTACCAATCCGATGTACAGTCAGGTCCCACGCTGTAATCCATCAGAAAGGGTTAACAGGTTACAGTTAGCAGGGAGATAATTCTGTCTACTAGCTCTAACCCCATGAAGGAATAAGTTCCTCTCCCAGAGAAAGTAGAGGAATAGATTCATGAATGGAGCTTAATTGATTTATTGGCAATTTAACTTTAGTGACCTGACCTAAAGGGAAAGTGGACACAATCAATTAAGCTTCATTCATGAAACACATCCTCTCCTGTCGCCAGGAGAGGAACTTATTCATTCAGGAGCTTTGAGCTGAGCATGCAGGATTACTTGCACTGCTTGGCTCAAAGCTAGTTAACCCTTTGTGAAGGATTACAGCGTGGGAAGTGACAGATCAGCGGAATAGGTAAGAATAATGTTTTTTTATTTTTTTATCTTTATTTTAGTAGATCAATGGCTTCGCACGGATTAAGTGTAAAATAAAATATGGTCAAAAAAATGTGTTTTTATTTCATTAAAATTAATTTTTATTAATGTGTCTGTGTTTTTTTAATTTACTTCAATAGGATTAATAATTGATAGTTGTCTAATTGACAGCTCTCAATTATTAACCTGCCTTAAGGTCACCTTTCAATACTAAGGTGACAGTAAGGTGAGATTATTAACCCATTCGCCACCGCTACAGGGCAATGGGAATAGACGGGCAAAGTGCCAGAAAGGGCGAATCTAATTATAGATTTGCCCTTTCTGGGGTGTCTGGGGGCAGATGTTAGTAGCCATGGGGGGCACAAAAAATGTACCCTCCCTAGGCTGTTATTATCTGCCCCCACTCGCTTTGCTTTGTCTGTCTGGTGGAGAAAATACAGCGGGAGCCCACGCATTTTTTTCAACGAAATTACACCTTTAATTAACCCCTACATGTCTGAAATTTTGCACACAGCCACTCATGTAATTGTTTGTGCAAATCAGATAGCAAACGACATGAAAAGACATGGTTAACCCTATGTACACCAAGTGTCATTTGAAATGACACTTGGTGTACATAGGGTTAACCATGTCTTTTCATGTTGTTTGCTATCTGATTTGCACAAACAATTACATGAGTGGCTGTGTGCAAAATTTCACACCTGTAGGGGTTAAAGGTGTAAATTCGTAGCAAAAAAGTCCGTTTTTTTTACAACGAATTTACACCTTTAATTAACCCCTACAGGTGTGAAATTTTGCACACAGCCACTCATGTAATTGTTTGTGCAAATCAGATAGCAAACGACATGAAAAGACATGGTTAACCCTATGTACACCAAGTGTCATTTCATGTCGGGTGCTTCTGTCTTTTCACAGAAGCCGACTTTACCCGGCAATTAAATCAGAGGATATTTTACTATGTAGAAGTGTATAAACTATACATATATGTATATATATATGTCACAATGACATGTATATATATATATATGTATTCTATGTGTGTATATTTAGTGTTTACAAGGAAAGAAAGAGGTTTTTTTAGTTGCGATATTTTGTTCCCATAGACTTACATGGGACTTCCGGTATCGGTATCGGGTATCGCCGATATTTTAATGGTATCGGCGATACCATTCCGATTCCGATACTTTTGGATATCGGAAAGTATCGCTCAACTCTAGCGGTTAGACAAGAAGAAATACTGACACAGACAGAAAATAGTATGAGCAAACGTTGGGGCCCAAACTATCTAAATAGAAAAGGATAGGAAGGGCACTTACTGCAATCCCAAAAAACCCTGAAAAGCACCAACTTTACTAATTTCAAAAACACCTGAGATCACACGACCTCAACCACCTAAATTAGTTCTCTGGTGTAACAAAATCAAAACAGCAGCCACTGAAAAAACTGGAAAAAGCAAATGTACAAACATCAGTGGCTGAACAAAACTGAGAGGGCAAAAGCCCCCGGAGGGGACCCAGAAGGCCCCCACAGAAGTGCAGGACAAAATGCAAAAATCAAGCACAAAAGCAGAAAGAAGAAAATGTCTTATCTGTTAGCAGGAGATGCAGACACGACACAGCAGGCTACAAAGGAAACAGGAATCAAGGATTGAGACCAGAACAATTGATCACCGGCAACCCTGATGGGAAGATGACTCCCTTATATAAGACCAGTCAGTAACACCTGATTCCCAATCCTCACACTCTGCTCAGAACTCATCTCAAGTCCATTCACAACAGTACCCCCCCCTTGAGGAGGGGTCACCGAACCCTCACTTGAGCAACCAGGTCAGTCAGGATGAGTTCTATGATATGCACGGATGAGTCTCCTAGCATGGATGTCCGAAGCAAACACCCAAGAATTGTCTTCCTGACCATAACCTCTCCACTTAACCAAATACTGGAGTTTCCGTCTAGAAAAACGAGAATTCAAAATTTTCTCAACCACAAACTCCATATTGCCCTCAACCAGAACAGGGTCAGGAGGCAAAGCAGTAGGGACCACTGGTTCAACAAACCTCTTCAACAAGGACTTGTGGAACACATTATGGATCTTAAATGTTCCTGGAAGAAGCAAACGAAAAGAAACAGGATTAAGAATCTCCATGATCTTATAAGGTCCAATAAACCTAGGCTTAAATTTAGGAGATGCCACTCTCATAGGAATATTTTTTGAGGACAACCAGACCAAGTCCCCCACTTTAAACCGGGGACCATCAATCCTATGCCGGTTAGCAAACCGCTGGGCCCTCTCCTGAGAGAGGGACAACCTCTGCACTACCTGGTCCCAAATCTGTTGCATACGCTCCACAACAGAGTCAACACCTGGACAGACAGAAGCCTCCGTCTGTCCTGAAGAAAATCGAGGGTGAAACCTAGAATTACAGAAAAATGGAGACATCAAAGTGGCAGAGCTAGCCCTATTATTAAGAGCAAACTCAGCCAAAGGCAAAAAAGAGACCCAGTCATCCTGATCAGCAGACACAAAGCATCTTAGATAAGTCTCCAATGTCTGATTTGTTCTCTCAGTTTGACCATTGGTCTGAGGATGAAACGCCGAGGAGAAAGACAATTGAACACCAAGTTTAGAACAAAAGGTCCTCCAAAATCTGGAAACAAACTGGACTCCTCTGTCAGACACAATGTTCTCAGGAATGCCGTGTAAACGAACCACGTGCTGAAGGAACAAGGTACCAATTCAGAGGAGGAAGGCAACTTAGGTAATGGCACAAGATGTATCATCTTGGAAAACCTATCACAAATCACCCAGATGACGGTCATTCTCTGAGAAACAGGGAGGTCGGAAATGAAATCCATAGAGATATGGGTCCATGGTCTCTTGGGCACAGGCAATGGCATCAACAAACCACTAGAGCGAGAGCAAGGCTTGGAGCGAGAGCAAGTCCCGCAGGACTGCACAAATTCCCTGACATCACGAGACAAGGTAGGCCACCAAAAGGACCGACTAACCAAGTCTCTGGTACCAAAAATTCCGGGATGACCGGCCAACGCGGAACAATGAATCTCAGACATCACACTCTTTTTCCAGTGGTCCGGGACAAACAATTTCCCAACAGGGCAGCGCTCGGGCCTATCCTCCTGACACCCCTCCAGAGCCAGTCTCAAATTGGGCGAGATGGCGGAAAGAACTATACCTTCTTTCAAAATAACAGAAGGATCAGATAACTCAGGAGAGTCCGCAAGGAAACTCCTCGAGAGGGCATCCGCCTTAACATTCTTAGTGCCAGGAAGAAAGGAAACCACAAAATTAAAACGTGTGAAAAACAAGGCCCACCTGGCCTGTCTAGGATTAAGTCGCTTGGCAGATTCCAGATAAACCAGATTCTTATGGTCAGTAAGGACCACCACCTTATGTTTGGCTCCCTCCAGCCAATGTCTCCACTCTTCAAAAGCCCACTTCATGGCCAATAACTCCCGATTACCCACGTCATAATTACGCTCAGTAGGAGAAAATTTTCGAGAGAAAAAGGCACAAGGGTTACTTTTAGAGGTCTCTGGATCTCTTTGGGACAAAACGGCACCTGCCCCAATTTCAGAGGCATCAACCTCCACCTGAAATGGCAGAGAAACATCAGGCTGCCGTAGAACAGGAGCAGAAGTGAATCTCTGCTTAAGTTCCTGAAATGCAGAGACTGCCTCAGGAGGCCAATTCACCACATCAGAACCCTTTTTGGTCAAATCAGTTAATGGTTTAACAATAACCGAGAAATTACCAATAAATTTACGATAAAAATTGGCAAAACCCAAAAATCTTTGAAGAGCCTTTAATGAAGTAGGTTGGACCCAATCACAGATGGCCTGAACCTTGACCGGGTCCATTTCAATAACAGATGGGGACAAAATAAATCCCAAAAATGAGATCTTCTGTACGCCAAAAAGACACTTTGATCCCTTCACATACAGAGCATTCTCTCTCAAAATCTGGAATACAGTTCGAACATGTTTCACATGAGAGTCCCAGTCATTGGAAAAAATCAAGATATCATCCAAATAAACAATCAGAAATTTATCCACAAAATCCCTGAAAATGTCATTCATGAAGGACTGGAAGACAGAAGGAGCATTAGTGAGCCCAAAGGGCATCACAAGGTACTCAAAATGCCCCTCAGGGGTGTTAAATGCCGTCTTCCATTCATCCCCGTGCTTAATGCGAATAAGGTTATATGCCCCCCTGAGGTCAAGCTTGGTAAACCAAGTAGCGTTTTTCACCCTGGAAAACAGGTCAGAAATCAAGGGTAACGGGTATTGATATTTCACAGTAATATTGTTCAAAAGACGATAATCAATACACGGCCTTAATGAACCATCCTTTTTGGCCACAAAGAAAAAACCGGCACCTAAGGGTGAAGAGGATGGTCTGATATGACCTTTCTCCAAAGACTCCTTGATATAAGACCGCATAGCGTCATGTTCAGGTACAGACAAGTTAAAAAGGCGACCTTTAGGGAATTTACTACCAGGCACTAATTCAATAGCGCAGTCATAGCTCCTATGGGGAGGCAAGGATGCAGATTTACTTTCGCTAAACACATCAGAAAAATCAATCAAAAAGTCAGGAACATCCTGAGCCTGGGGGGAGGCAGAAAAAACAGGAGTGTTGGTATTAACACATTGGCAGCCCCAACTGGTTACAGACACAGATTTCCACTCCAAAACAGGATTATGAGACTGTAACCAAGGGAAACCCAGCACGATAATGTCATGCAGATTATACAGAACCAAAAATTTGCAGCTCTCCTGATGATCAGGTTCAACCCTCATTATCACCTGAGTAGAGAACTGAGGTTTATTCTCAGCCAAAGGGGTAGAATCGATCCCCAGTAGGGGAATAGACTTCTGTAGGGGTATCAAGGGAAACCCACAACGTTTAGCAAAATCAAAATCCATCAGGTTAATAGCTGCTCCCGAATCAACGAAAGCCTGAGCAGAAAATGAGGACAGAGAGCATATCAGAGTAACAGTTAATAAAAACTTAGTCTGAACACTACCCAAGACAACTGAGCGTGCAGAACGTCTTCCCCGCTTAGGGCAGACTGAAATAGCATGAGAAGCATCACCACAGTAGAAACATAACCCATTGCGCTTTCGAAACTCATGACGCTGTGCCCCAGAAACCACTTTATCACACTGCATGGGTTCAGAAGCAGGTTCACAAGGCAACACTATTCCACGCATACTTCTCCGCTCACGCAAACGTCTGTCAATTTGAATCGCTAATGACATAGAATCATTGAGACCAGAGGGGCCAGGGAATCCCACCATAACATCCTTTACATTATCTGACAGACCCTTCCGAAAAAGGGCTGCCAAAGCGTCGTCATTCCATTTGGTCAGGACTGCCCACCTACGGAATCTCTGACAGTATAACTCAGCGTCATCAAGCCCCTGATTTAATGCCAACAAGGCTTTTTCACTGTTGTGAATGGACTTGAGATGAGTTCTGAGCAGAGTGTGAGGATTGGGAATCAGGTGTTACTGACTGGTCTTATATAAGGGAGTCACCTTCCCATCAGGGTGGCCGGTGATACTGTTATGATTTGGTAGCTGAGGAGTGCAGGTAAAAAAGGCAATACACCAGAGCAGTTGGAATCTATGAGATTGCAGTACCCTGACTAACCACCACAACTAGAGGCAGCCGTGGAGCGTTCCTACGTTGGTCCTAGACGCCTCGTCACAGCCTGAGAAACTAACTATACCTAAAGATAGAAAGAGGAAAGCTATCTGCCCCGGAGCAGATCCCCAAAGAACATAGAAAGCCCCCAAACATGTAATGGTGGTTAGACAAGAAGAAATACTGACACAGACAGAAAATGAGCAAACGTTGGGGCCCAAACTATCTAAATAGAAAAGGAAAGGAAGGGCACTTACTGCAATCCCAAAAAACCCTGAAAAGCACCAACTTTACTAATTTCAAAAACACCTGAGATCACACGACCTCAACCACCTAAATTAGTTCTCTGGTGTAACAAAATCAAAACAGCAGCCACTGAAAAAACTGGAAAAAGCAAATGTACAAACATCAGTGGCTGAACAAAACTGAGAGGGCAAAAGCCCCCGGAGGGGACCCAGAAGGCCCCCACAGAAGTGCAGGACAAAATGCAAAAATCAAGCACAAAAGCAAAAAGAAGAAAATGTCTTATCTGTTAGCAGGAGATGCAGACACGACACAGCAGGCTACAAAGGAAACAGGAATCAAGGATTGAGACCAGAACAATTGATCACCGGCAACCCTGATGGGAAGGTGACTCCCTTATATAAGACCAGTCAGTAACACCTGATTCCCAATCCTCACACTCTGCTCAGAACTCATCTCAAGTCCATTCACAACAGGTCGGCATAATTGGGGTCATTTGTTGGATGGTCAGAGGCATGGCTTTGTGAACTGCTGGGCTCCGCACACAGACAATTCTGACAGAATCTAGTTCATGATCTATGGTGCGCAACCCATCTTTTAGAGAGGAGACATGCTCCTGCATGCAGAGACCAAGGGGATATCCAAAAGCACCTGAGGATATGAGTGGGATGGACAGAGTGCGTCTAGTCATCACTTGGGGATGGATCCGTCCAGCAAGGGTCAGCACAGAGCGTAAGTTTGATTCCAGTACCATTTGTGACCGTCCGGCATCCCCTGGGTCATAGACCGGGCCTACAGCGTGTATCACAACATCAGAAGGGAGATTGCCTGCTCGGGTCACCGCAGCCTGTCCAGGCGGGATGGGGCCATGCACTGATATGTGGGATATGCAGTCCGCGACCAAGTCTGGTCCTGCAGCCGCTTCGAGAGCACGGGCCAAGCCTCCCAGGTTCTGGAGATTGGAATTGGCTGGGTTTACTATGGCCCCCACTTGGTGGGTGAGAACATCCCCGTACCCAATGGACAGTGTGACAGGACATCCATCAGGGCGGACATAATCCTGTGAGTGACAACGGGTCCAGACCTCATACTCTACTTGTGGTACAGGGGCTAGCAAAGGTCTGGAGGCGGGTGTGGAGTGCCATTCAGCCTTCAGGAGTGGAGGAGAGAGGGACCTAGGTATGGGTGGCTCCAGAGTTGCAGGGGGCGGGGAGGGATATGGAGGTGTGGATGGGGGTAGGTCCTGTGGACTGGGAGACCACCCTCTTTGGGGTCCTTGATCATCTGGGTCGATGGCACCCCGTCTCCGGAGTACAACTTGGCGGATGTCCTCCTGGAATTGTGGGGAGCTCATATACTGTGAGGGGTCCGGAGCCCCTGACGGAGGAGGTGGAGGGCTCGTGGGAAGAGGCGGTATCCCGCGATCCGCAGCGACCTGCGCTCTTGTCCTGACTAGGTAGACAGGAACCGGTTGTACCTGGAAGGGCAGGGGCATGTGCCCTTGTTCTATCAATGTCTGTGGGGTTTGCTGGCTGATAGTAGGCCCCTGTTGGCGTTATCAAGGGATATAGACCTGACTGGGAGCTTCCGGGTGTCCCAAGATGGCTGCCAGAGGAAGTGGGGTGTTGGCTGTTTCCGGGTGTCCCAAGATGGCTGCCGGGTGTAGCAAGATGGCTGCTGGAGGAAGGGGAGGGACCATTTACGGGTGTGCCAAGATGGCTGCCAGAGGAAGTGGGTGTCCCAAGATGGCTGCTGGGTGTCCCAAGATGGGCATTTCCCGGTGGGGGCCAGGGGTGGGGAGCCCCACAAACACGACAGGACTCCGCCCAGGGCGGGTTCTGTTCTCCACACACACGACACACCCACCCTTCCGGTGATTTGGTGTCGGCACCATTATAGGGCGGTGGCTGGGGCGCACTGGGTACAGTGACAGGCATAAGGGGTCTGACAGCCATTTTAGTTACATCAACAAGATCACATTCTGAGCATTTCACATATCCAAACAAATGCTTAGCACCTTCTGATCCTCCTGCACCGTCTACCTCTCTCCAGCCCTCAACTTTCAAATCATTTGCTACTCTAAGATGTGCTTGCGCTTGATGCAGGAGTCCCTCATCACTTAACATTCCTTTTCTTTGACTTACATAATCTTTCCACACTGAAAGCTGGAGTCTCCTGTACTGGGCAGACCCATCATTTTATACAAACTCCTCACATTTTTAACAGCCTTCTTGCCTGCCCGTGACTCAACCAGCTCACTGACTCCCAAAGCACCACCCTCTAACTTGTGGGGTTTTTCTGATTTAAACATGCGCATCATGATGTTAACAGAGTGCAATGATCTGTCGCGACTCAGACCACCGGCGTCACTTGCAGGTCACCACCCATCAATATAGAGTCCCCGCTCTATATACTGACAAGACAAAAGAGCCCTACTCTATTCTGTCCCTTCCCTAACTGTGGATGGTGACTTTACAGCACAGTTCGTCGTGACACTCTACACAGCACAGAGTCCCCGCTCTATGCACTGACACTGGGGCTTCTCCTAATGAGGCTTCCCGTGTTAGACAAAGAGCCCTGCTCAATTTGTCACTTCTCAGACGAAGAGCCCTAGCTCAATTCGTCACTGATAAGACAGAGAGCCCTCCTCAATCTGTCTTCTTGAGAAATTTGATTATGCGCACCCCTACCACAATTTTCTACAAGACAATAGAAATTTGTACACTTTCAAATTGTCACGGGAGGCAACTATCTAAGACGGAAGTGCTGCACACGAGTACGCGCAGGCACGCGACGTCACTCGCTATGAGGTACAGTGACCGGAGGAGGAGGAAGTGGTGCACACGAGTACGCGCAGGCACGCGACGTCACTCGGTCTGACAGTGCTGGTTCGGGACGTGGCGTAGGATCGCTCACGGTCTCACCACTCGACCGGTCACCCACTCAGACCCAAACAGACAGCACAGTAGGGCCTCACAGCGACTGAGACACAGGCAAGTGGGACACATATACAGGATATATGATCTCAACTTACCGTGTTCTGGAGGCTGCAGTCCTCGAAGTCAGTCACCGCGGGCACCACCGGGGAGTCCCTGGACGGGTCTGGCGGGCAGCGAGCCGTTGGCCACGCCCCACGTTGTGGCGCCAATTGACGGGGTCGTCTCGTCAATCACTCGTCCTCCAGTCACTCCAAATTTTTAGGCTAAGAGCATGAGTCGACTTATCAAAGAATGAGTCAGGCAATCAAGCTGGTTCAAACTTAGACCATGCTCAGAAGGGTACTAGCAGGCACCGATCTCAGCAATGTTCTGTCCTTTATTTCCGCATACACGATTATATGGACATAGCAAAACAGGATGACAGGGTGGGGGTGGATAAACGGTTAACTGTGTTTTTGCTAACATCTGCAAGCGTAAGCAAACTGTATATGTCTAGCATCTTCCATCTCTGATTGGTTAGGTCTTGTTCAAGCAGACTGTAAAATGTAAGGACAGGAAAATGTAGCCGCGTGGGCTCATTTCTATGTCTATATGATGTTCAACAGATATGACATTTCATGTAAAGTTCAACCGTTATAACACTCCTTTGTTGTGGTCTTATTCTGCAGTTGTGACATTTCTTCAGAGGAAACAGGTGTAGGTGTGGTTGATGCTGGTGCCTTCTTAGCTCAAGCTATGTTTCTGATATATCTGATATAATACTCGACAAGGAAAAACTTATTGTTTAAAATGGCGGCGATGAAAAAAATGGAAGCAAAGCATACATAAGCATGAAAGCATAACAGTATATGAATATTTACCTTGACAGTAGCCTTAAACCTAGGTTACAGAACAGGAAAAGGCTGTTATAAGCCCAAGTCCAGAAATGCCTGCACTGAGCATGTCCGTGACATGGCGAATCGTGATTGGTGGTTAATGTCAGCTGATCATCTGACCTGGCATCGCCTGATTGATCACGAATGATGTCATCGGTGATGCGATTGACGAGATGGTTGGGGGCGGAGCTTAGCCCTTAAATAGCTTGTCTGTTCACGGCACGGCGTGGTCAGATCATAGTAAAATAGGCAGTGCTCATGTGTGGATGTACCAGAATCTGAGCTCCACGTGCTCTCTAGCTTTGCTCTCCGAGACCTGCCGATGCCAGAGTTCGCTCGGTTAATTAGTACAGGTCTTTCAGGCAGGATTAGCTTATGCCAGGCAGGTAGCCAATGTGGCGCAGTCTTGCTACAAGAGGGTAGCAGTACACCCTGAGCAGACTGTGGGGCGCATAACCTGGGCATCGCCAGCACACCGGTTGGCAGCACGTGGACATCGCCGCCAGCTGATCAGTCAGTTGCTCAGTTCGGTCTCACACCAGCTGACAACATGTACGCCTGGCGGGAGTCGCATGCACTACCTAGTCGTCTGGCAAGTGGCTTCTGTGCAGTCAACAGGGCTACGTCTACGCCAGCCTAACGGAGATAGTGCAAATATCTCTCTCCTTGTGTGAAGTAACACAGGCGAGATCTAATTTTATTCTTTAGTTGTCAGTTGTTACCTTCATACCCAAGGGGTGTTCGGCAGCAGTGACTCTAACTGCTTCGTGGACCCCGGGTTCGGTTGCAATCCATTATCCAATAAAGTTGTTGCAACCGAGCTCATAACACACACACAGATGCTCTCTCAGTATGGATTGGACCGTAATAAAAACAGCAGAAAAACGGTACTGTATCAGAAGCGGACAGCTGTATACGTTTTAGGGGAAAAATTAAATCTCCGTATATATTTCCGGAGTCACACACAGACGCTTACTCAGTATGGATTTGACCGTAATACAAACAGCAGAAATACGGTACTGTATCAGAAGAGTACAGCTGTATACTGTGTAGGGAAAAATTTAAATCTCCGTATATATTTCCGGAGTCACACACAGACGCTCACTCAGTATGGATTTGACCATAATACCAGCAGATATACGGTACTGTATGAGGAGCGTATAGCTGTATATGGTGTAGGGGAAAATTTAAATCTCCGTATGTACTTCCAGAGTCAAACACAGATAGTCAGCATGTATTTGTCCGTGATACCAGCCGGTACATAGTAGTGTGTGAGGAGCGTACACCACTATATTGTGTGGGAAAAATGAACGCTCGGCAACTGTGCAGAAAAAAAGAAAAGTATTAGTGCTGTGTAAAAAGCAGTCTGCACAGCAGTGTATACAGAGCAATACATCTATCAGGCAGCCTATAACCAGCGCTGCTGCACACAAGAAAATCCTCCCCGTCACTGGCAGGCAGCCTAATAACCAGCACTGCTGCACACAAGAAAAATCCCCCTGTCACTGCACACTAACTGTACAGCACAATTGCTATCAGCTCAAGCACATAAGAACTTCTCTTTACAGCCTTAACTCTCTCCCTACTGAGAAACAGCGGCAGCAACCTCTCCCTACTGATAAACAGCAACCTCTCCCTACTGTTAAGATCGGCAGAAGTAAAATGGAGGTCGGCGGTCAGGGCTTTTATAGACACTATGACGCCCCCCAAAGCAAGCCAATCACTGCAATGCCGTTCTCTACGATGGTAGTAGACGCTGCACATGTCATCTCATTGCCCACAGTGTACGTCCTTGCTCATTGGCTGAAAAAAAGGCACCTGTAAGCATTCTGGGAAATCCGACTTTGGCGCTCGTTTTGCCGAACGCATGGCCGATCTCACGCTATGGTTGGGTTTCGGTCTGCGAAACCTGACTTTGGCAAAAGTCGTGACTTATTAATCTGGCAGACCTGTTTTGCTCAACTCTATCTGCCACGGAATATCACAGCCACCATCATCCCATACAGTAATATAATCAGTTATCTTTTTATTTCTTCATAGGGAAATGGAAAAAAAACATTTGAACAAGACTGGACAGAAGAGTGAGATTTTCATGTCAGTGAAAACACAACTGTTCATGACCAGAATAGGATCTTACGATGTGGTTTTTACTGATGAGGCCACAGTAGTCTCCATACCTTATGAAGGAGATGCCAATGCCTTATTCACAGGGGTGAACCTAGCCTCTGTGCTGCCTGAGGCGAACTGCAAAATGGCGCCCCCCCAATTTGAGGGAGATAGGTTGCAAATTTTAGGCCACGCCCCCGACCACACCCATTTCACAACTAGTCACACCCGTGTCCACGCCCCGACCACACCCATTTCACAACTACACACCCATTCATGCCGACCACACCCATTTAGCACTGTGATCACACTGACTGGTACTGAGGGCACAGTGACTGGTACTACGGGCACACGGTACTGAGTAAAAGAAGAACAGAGAAGAGAAAGAAGAAAAAGAGAAGGAAAAGAGAAAGAAGAAGAAAGAGAGAGAAAGAAGAAAAAAGAAAGAAAGAACAGAGAAAGAAAGAAAAAAAAGAAAGAGGAAAAGAAAAAAGAGAGAGAGAAAGAACAGAGAAAGAAAGAAAGAAAAAAAGAGGGAAAGAAAGAACAGAAGAGAAGAAAGAAAAGAAAGAGGGAAAGAAAAAAAAAGAGAGAAAAAAAGAAAAGGATAGAAAGAACAAAGAGAGAAAGAAAGAACAAAGAGAAGAAAGAAAGAAAGAGAAAAAAGAACAGAGAGAGAGAAGAAAATGAAAGAAAAGAAAGAGAAGAGAAAAGAAAGAAAGAAGAAGAGAAAGAAAAAGAAAGAAAGAAAGAAAGAAAGAAAGAAGAGAAAGAAAGAAAGAAAGAAAGAAAGAAGAACGAGAGAAGAAGAAAGAGGGGAAAGAAAGAACACAGAGAAAAAAAAGAACAGAGAGAAAGAAAGATGGGAAAGAAAAAAAGAACAGAGAGAAAGAAAGAGGGAAAGAAAGAACAGAGAGAAAGAAAGAAAGAGGGGAAAGAAAGAAGAGAGAAGAAAGAAAGAAAGAAAGAAAGAAAGAAAGAATATAGAAAGAAAGAAAGAGAGAAAGAAAGGGGAAAGAAAGAACAGAGAGAAAGAAAAAGAACAGAGATAAAGAAAGATGGGAAAGAAAGAACAGAGAGAGAGAAAGAAAGAGAGGAAAGAAAGAACAGAGAGAGAAAGAAAAAAAGAATAGAGAGAAAGAAAGAAAGAGGGGAAAGAACAGAGAGAGAGAAAAGAAAGAAGGGAAAGAACAGAGAGAGAGAAAAGAAAGAGGGGAAAGAAACAGAGAGAGATAGAAAGAAAGAGGGGAAAGCAAGAACAGAGAGAAAGAAAGAAAAAGAACAGAGAGAAAGAAAGATGGGAAAGAAAGAACAGAGAGAAAGAAAGAAAGAACAGAGAGAAAGAAATAAAGATTCTATAAAGATACTACAGCAGCCCGGCTTCCATTGTAGTGACCACCTGAGCCTCCCGGTGCAGGACATATCATGATCCGCTCACATGGCCGACATCCCGATTCCAAGGCAAGGACACGGTGATGGATCTGAAGCATTCCCTGAAGTGCCTCCATGGTTCCGTCACAATCTCCTCCTGGAATTACCTAATTTCCGGTCATCTTCCAGCACATCACTTCTGGTGGAACATCACGTGCGAGTTTTAAAGTGCTCCTCGGGGCTCCGGCATGTACTCCTGTGTCCACGGGAAAAGCTCCCGGCCGGGACAGCGGGGCAGACCCTCAAAATCGGGAGTGTCCCTCTGAATTCAGGATGCTTGGGAGGTATAAATGCTCCCCACCATACACCTTGTACACGCACGGCTCTGCACACCTCATACACACACGGTTCCGCTTTGTATGCCTCGTACACACATGGCTCCGCTCCGTCCACCTCACACACACAAGGCTCCACTCAGTATACACATGGCTCCACTCCGTACACCTTATACACACGCAGCCACGCTTTGTACACCTTGTACACACACGACTCCACTCCGTAAACCATGTACACATGCGGCTTTGCAGCATACACCTCGTACACACGTAGTTCTGCTCCGTACACCTTGTACACATGCGGCTCCACTACATACATACAAGGCTCCACTCCATACACACACGGCTCTGCTCTGCTCTGTACACACACGGCTCAAGCATGGAGCCCTGTGTGTACGGAGCTGAGCGGCTCAACTCCGTACACTTCGCACACACAGGGCTCCGTTTCGTACACACACAGCACTGCTATATCCACCTCGTACACACTGCTCTGCTCCGTAAACCTCGTACACGCGCGGCTCAGCTCCGTAAACCTCGTACACGAGCGGCTCGGCTCCGTAATCCTCGTACAGACACGGCTCCGCTCCATACACCTCGTACACACACAGCTCCGCAACGTACACGTCGTACACACACGGCTCTGCTCCGTACACCTCGTACACAGTACAGCACTGCTACATCCACCTCTTACACACACTGCTCCGCTCCGTACACCTCGTACTCACACGGCTCCGCTCTGTACACCTCGTACACACACGGCTCCGTACACCTCGTACATACACGGCTCCGCTCCTTACACCTCATACACAGTACAGCACTGCTACATCCACCTCGTACACACACAGCTCTGCTCCGTACACCTCGTACACACACGCTCTGCTCCGTACACCTCGTACACAGTACAGCACTGCTACATCCACTCGTAAACACATGGCTCAGCTACGTACACCTCGTACTCACACGGCTCCGCTCCGTACACCTCATACACAGTACAGCACTGCTACATCCACCTCGTACACACACAGCTCTGCTCCGTACACCTCGTACACACACGGCTCTGCTCCGTACACCTCGTACACAGTACAGCACTGCTACATCCACCTCGTAAACACATGGCTCAGCTACGTACACCTCGTACTCACACGGCTCCGCTCCGTACACCTCATACACAGTACAGCACTGCTACATCCACCTCGTACACACAAGGCTCCGCTCCGTACACCTCGTACTCACACGGCTCCACTCCGTACACCTCGTACACACACGGCTCCGTACACCTCGTACATACACGGCTCCGCTCCTTACACCTCATACACAGTACAGCACTGCTACATCCAATTCGTACACACACGGCTCCGCTCCGTACACCTCGAACACACACGGCTCTGCTCCGTACACCTTGTACACAGTACAGCCTGCTACATCCACCTCGTAAACACATGGCTCAGCTCCGTACACCACGTACTCACACGGCTCCGCTCCGTACACCTCGTAACACAGGGACACAGGAAAGCTTTACATATAAAGATAATTATGGAGTATTCAAAGAGAAAATCATATGTAGGAACCCCAAAAATTAAAAAATATAAAATATAACTTTTATTAATTAAATGCTAAAAGGGACACACAACACATCACACATAATTTTAAAAAGTGCACACTGAAATGACCCTGAAATGCAACCCTGCACTGTATACTGCCTTGCCGCGGAGGTTGGCACCCTATGATAGCCCACACGAGATTGGCGCCCCCGCTCAACGTAGGCTGACCCTAAGGTCCTATAATTGCCCTACCAACACGTGAGCCTTATATCTCTCACAACAGATGAAGATACACCCATTATAGGTGGGAAAAGTGACAGAATATACCTGTTGATAACAGGTTAAGGGAGATCAGGTTGATATAATGCATCTTAATTGTATAACAGAGATCCCTCAATAACAGAAATCTGAACGGCTGATCCCTGCATAACAGCACGTTATTTTAATAATCATACACAGCAATGGTGTCTTTTGCTCTTAATATGGATGAGACAACGTGTCCTGATTCTATGAGTGTAGTGTAACACTAAATAATAGTCAATGATAATCTAAGCAGACATATCAGTAGGTGTTTAGCAATAGTCTTGATATGCTGGTCAATAAATATGACCCTCACACACACTTCATAGGGACATCAATCTCAAAAAATGGTCACAATCGACCTCATATTTCACCCATATATATAATAAAGAGTCTCATGACTGAGGGATACTCATCTAGTAAGTAGTTGAATTAGCCTCTACGCGTTTCACCAGCAATGGCTCATCAGGAGGTCAGATGTATTGATATTGCATGATATCTGCAGCATCTTGTGAAATAAATAGACTCTGGCAATTCAAAAGTACCGCCCCATGCTTTTGATAATAGGCTGTAGTGCCCGGTATATTTGATGTCCCTGTTCCTGAGTGGACTATTTATGGCCTCCATTTGGAAATTTCCCTTGTCAGTTATACTTTCGCCCTTGGCAGAGTGTGTTGACCCCTGAGTGTGTTTGTGCTGTGTTCTTGTTTGCCTGATACTTTGGTTTTGACTCGGTCTGATCTCTGGACACTGCTTGTTGGATTCTGTTTCTATACCTTCTCTGTCTGCTTGGTTTTGACCTCTGCCTGGCCCCGACGATCCATCTGTCTTATCCTTTGGTACTGTCCTGCTATCTCGTGCTTTGACCCCGGGATGTTCTGATTTACATTTCTGTCTTTGCTCCTTGGTAACTTTGTCCCGTAGTTACCTTTCTAGGAGTTTTCCTTCAGCTTCTAGCTCTCCTGAGCTTAAGCCACGCCCCCAACCGTCAGGTAATTCAGGTCCAGAAGAAATCTCTCTTCTGCCTTGCTCACCCCGTGTTCCTAGGAGCCTGAAGCGTTCTTCTGTACCCGTCTTCTGGGAGATTGCATGGTGAGGTCTCTTGCAATCCTTCCCGTGATAGAGGTGGGATGGGATGGGGTCGATTGTACAGGTGGTGAGGTGCAATTTGGAGAGGAGACAATTAAGCTCCCATTCAGTGATGTTGGAGAGTGAGGTTATGGGGTTTGGGCACTGGTCTGGTATACATAGGGGTTGTGGTGGTTGAACAATAAAGACGTGGTGTCTGACGGAGATAACACACTGTTAAATATGTGGCCTGTATTTTTCTTTTCTTTTCAGCAAAATAGTGTATAGAGCTAGGGTAACACTCATCAAAAAAAGGTGAATGTAGGCCTGAAATGCTCAAATTTGTAGCCCACAGATAGATGAGGCATCTGACAGAGATAACACACTGTTAAATATGTGGCCTCTATTTTTGTTTTTTTACCGCAAAATAGTGTATAGAACTAGAGTAAGCCACAGCAAAAGAGGTGAATGTAGGCCCGAAAGGGATGTTGATTTTGCTATGTTTGTGTATTCTTTGATGGTATACCCACACTACCTTATAAACCCCAAATCTGACCCTATCTCAGCAGCAGCTCTCCCTACAATACGGATTCCGGAGCAGACTGTGACGAGCAAGGCGGCGCCAGGTCTTTTATATACCTGATGACGCTTAGCGGCAAGCCAATTACTGTAATACCAGAACCAAGATGGCTGTGGCATTACAGTGCATATCAGACAATCCCTGCATGTTTAAAGAGTGCCAAAAATGCAGGGAGTGCACCAGAACTCCTGCTGAGCAATCCCGGAAATGCTCGGCGCTCGACGAGTACAGCAATGCTCGGGCGAGTAAAGAGCATTACCGAGCACGTTCGATCATCACTAATGACCATGGCAGAATGTGTGAACAGCTCTTCAGACTCACCCATCTTTGGTTCCGTACAGTCAGTTGTACGGTTGGAGAGTTGGGACGCGGGGGGAAGCAAGGAGAATTTGGGTGCCACCTCTGTGGACTGTACTGGGTGTGATGTTGAGATGTTGAGGTAAAGGAAGAGAAGGAGAGGCCACTTGAAGCTACGCTTGCCATCCACTTGAGTACATGCTCTTTCTGGGCCTCATCAACAAGGCGTACCGCTGTGCATCTGCGAAAGAAAGATAGTGGAGTAGCCCATCCAGTAACATAAGTTATAGTTGTCTTGCATAGGAAGTGACATTGCTTCACTAGTGCTTTCACAAACATTACCACCTACCCCACGTACACCTTGAATACCAAGCACAGTATTAGGAACAAAAAATTAGATTTTAAACTCTGCACCACCTGTGCAAACAGCTGAATTTCAGCAAGAGTATATTCCAAGTTGAAATGGCATGCTGTATCATGTTAGTCACAGAAAAAAAGAATTGTTTGAGTGTGGATGAGGCCTGTATGACAAAGAAGATATGCTACAAACAATTTCAAAGTCAGATGTCCCCTACTGTATGACGTTAGGAACACAAGAATTTTTGAGTGGCCTCTGGATAAGGCCTCTATAACACACTAGATGCTGCAAGCTATTTGAATGTGAGATGTCCCCTACTGTATGACACTAGGAACAAAATAATTTTTTGGTGGCCTCTGGATCCGGCCTCTGTAATACACTGGATGCTACAAACTATTTGAAAATCAGGTCTACTACGGTATGACATGAGGAATAGAAGGAGTTTTGGGTGGCCTTTGGATAAGTTTAATTTCAACACAACCAAATAACAAAGTGTGATACGACGGGTTGTCTAACTTTTTGCAGCTGAAAAATTATATATTTTTTTAATGTGCCTTAGGTCTGCAGACAGCTTCGTATCACCTCAGC
Organism: Oophaga sylvatica; assembly: GCA_033576555.1. NCBI lineage: Eukaryota > Metazoa > Chordata > Amphibia > Anura > Dendrobatidae > Oophaga > Oophaga sylvatica. The sequence goes on along the minus strand of JARQOD010000556.1, from coordinate 41,905 downwards.
GCAAAATGACAAGGTGTGATACAGCAGGCTGTTTTACATTTAGCTAGTGAAAAATTATTATTTAGTATGCTATACTCATGCATGGTCCACAATAGAAGCAGTGCACAACACACTTGTAGTGTTAGAATCTATTTAGTTTGACCATCCGCCATCTTGTTGTGGTTTTCTGGTTGCTGGTCTTTTTCCCCTGGTGCTGGATTTGTAGTTGGTCAGGTGATTGTACCACCCTTTATTACATCAGTGTTAATCCGCTTGAGTTCTGGCTAGGAGCTTTGATAGCTTTCTGTGTTTAACTTTGTGCAGTTCTGGGAACTCTAGTTCTGCTTGCTTAGTCTTTTGATTTTCCTTTTTTGTTTCTGCAGCTTCCTTTATTTCCCTGCTAGGAGGTTAACTGTGTTTTGCTCCCAGTCCCTAGATCTTTCAGGGATACCGTTCCCCCCACCTTTAGGTCTTTGCTCAAATCTAGACTAGGAAATGTCAGTGGGTCTATTCATGATGAATAGGTCACCCGCCCCATTGTAGGGATCGAGTCTAGTCCCAGTGCAGGGTCAACTTCTTCACCTCCTGTCCTATTCCTTAGTTGCAGATCCATAACAGTATGTCTAGCCTGCACTTAAAAAAAAAAAAAGAGAATTTTTTTTTCCTCCCAGAGTCCTTCAATATGAACAGCGTCCAAGAACTTACTCAACACTTGCAAGGGTAAACTTTGAAGGTAGCCAGCCTGCAACAGCACGTGAGTAACTGTCCTGGAGTACGCTGCGAAGAACCTAAGGTAGGACTGCCTGAGTTTTTTTTCTGGTAAACGGCAGGAATTTTTACATTTAAAAATGCATGTTTACTATATTTCCGGCTTAGACATGGATCCTCAGGGAGTGAATTACAGCGTGTGGGGATTATTACCGTATATACTCGTGTATAAGCCGAGATTTTCAGCACCTTTTTCCGTGCTGAAAATGCCCCCTCGGCTTATACACGAGTCATAGGGCAGAAACCAGCGGGGGAGGGGATTCCGCGGCAGGAGCCGGTGGCTGGGACATCATACTCACCCCTCCCCGTGCCATCGCTGAAGTCCCTGCAATCCTGCGTTCTCCCGGCTTCCTGAAGCTCTCCAGCGCTGAGCGGTGACGTAATACCGCTCATTAAGGTCATGTAATATGGATGTGACGCCACTCCCATAGGCGTGGCGTCCATATTCATGGCCTTAATGAGCGGTATTACGTCACCGCTCAGCGCTGGAGAGCTGCAGGAAGCCGGGGAGAACGCAGGATTGCAGGGACGTTCAGCGATGGCACGGGGAGGGGTGAGTATGATGGAGGAGGGTGGGGGGGAGCATAGAGGAGAGAACAAGGAGCACGGAGCAGGACGGGGGAGAACGGTGGATGGGGGAAGCATGGAGGAGGACAATGAGCACGGAGCAGGACCGGGGGAGGATGGAGGGCACAGAGGAGCACGGAGCAGGACGGGGGGAGAGGATGGAAGGCACAGAGGTGCAGGAGCAGGACTGGGGGGGCACAGGAGGACGGAGAAGGAATGGGGGAGCACAGCAGAGGACGGAGCAGGAGGGGGGGAGTACAGAGGAGAATGGGGGAGCACAGCTGGATGGGGAGCAAGGAGCAGGACGGGGGCAGCACAGAGCAGGAGGGCAGTTTATACACCCGGCTTATACACGAGTCAATAATTTTTCCCAGTTTTTTGTGGCAAAATTAGGGGGGTCGGCTTATACACGGGTCGGCTTATACACGAGTATATACGGTATGTCTTTGTTGTGAAGTGAACCCCAATTCTGGGCATTTTCGTTACCACCTGATGATCCTTGTTTGACGTCAGTAGAAGCATTTTTTACTGCTATTGGGTTGTTATATGATGACCCGGATTGAATCACCACAGATGAGGCAGCGCTCATACGGCTTAAACAGGGTTCTGGTGATGCTGAGAGGTATTGCACCCTGTTCAGATGATGGTCCGTAGAGGTCAGGTGGAATAACCCAGCGCTCAAAAGTCAGTTTTTAGCAGGTTTGAGTGAAAGGGTTAAAGATTTGCTCATTGCTTATCCTGCACCTGCTTCTTTGGAAACTGCTATGCAATTAGCTATCCATGGTGTGGATAGAAGATTGAGGGACAGGCAGAATGAAAAGAAGGCTCTCACAATGCTGGACCCAGTCTCTCACGATAGCCCCGTCGACAGTGGGGAACTGATGCAACTTGGGGTGATGTCCTCTTTTCCCCAGGAGAGGGAGAGGAGGTTCTCTGAGGGGCTATGCTTGTATTGTGGTAAGGCTGACCATTTTATTAAGCAATGCGAGTTTCGCATAAAGAAAGAAAAGAAAAAAAAGGACAGTAGGAGCGACATTCCCGTTCGTATTGCATTTTTACGGTCCGTAGGAGTTGTGGTTCTGCACTGAATTTGTTTGATCAACAATTTCTAGACAAATATAAATTTGATTCTGAACCATTGTCATCTCCTTTTCCTGTTGTGGCAATAATACTCCCCAGGAGCATGGGTGCGTTTCTCGAAAGGTCACTGGGTTCCCACTTATTGTCAATATGGAACATCAGGAGTGTATAGACTTGTTTGTACTGGATAAATTGCCTGTTCCTGGGTTTACCTTGGTTAAAAATGCACAATCCTTTGCTGGACTGGTCGTCTGGTATTATAAGGTCCTGGCAGGGGTGGGATTCAAATTTTTAACAACAGGTTCTGTATTTGTGCGTCGGAAAACCACACCCATTTTAAGCCACACCCGTTTTAAAAGCCACACCCATTTACACGCACCTTTTCCTCAAACATATAAGTAGGGACGCAGTCAGTTGAAAAACAATAAATTGGAATGAGATCAGAACAGCGCACATTCTGGCCAGCGGCTCTCCTGACCCGAGTGTGACAGCTGCATATATTTCTAAGCAGCTGTCTCACTTGACTGACCGGCTGGCCAGGCTATGCACTACATTCTGATTAAGAAGTCTGTTTCTAGTCTCATACTGAACTGAAGATTAAACTATAGTATTATGTAGCTGGGACTTACAGTTCTACCTTCTATCCAGAAATACAATATACAATAATTAGTGATGAGTGAACGTACTCGGATAAGGTGTTATCTGAGCATGCTCGGGTTCTAACCGAATGTCTTCTGCATGCTCAAAAAATATGTTCCAGTCCACGCGGTTGCATGTCTCATGGCTGTTCGACACCCGCAACACATGCAGGGATTGCCTAACAAACAAGCACATTTGCTCATCAATAATAATAATAATAATAATAATAATGTATTTATTTCTCTAAGGATAGGGTCACACGACCGTATTTTGTCTCATCCGAGAAAATCGTTCCGATTAAGCTAATCACACTCTGATCGGAGTTTGATCAGAGTGTGCTCACAGCGTGCTCCTATTTTCGCGGATGTGGAGAAGGTGGAAATAAAAAGTTCCCCATCTTCTTCATTCTGTAAAGCTGTGAAAATCAGACTGCACTCAGATGTCATCCGAGTGCAGTCTGATTTTTTTTTTCACGGACTCACTGATTTGCCTGGCTGAGTGCGATCCCATAATCGGATGCAACTCGTGCATGCTGCCATTTTTTCTTCTGACCAAAAATATGATTGTTTGGATCAGCCTAAAGTCGATACTACATAATATCTGAATAATAAATGTGTGTCTAATATCTAGACAAATGGGGAGATGCTGGGACTTATACTAGTGATTGTAATAATAGAACATATTTATTGTATTACCTGCAGTAATCTCTATAGATCAGATGCCAATATGCAATGCTGGGACTTACAGTTCCCCCACCACCACTGCATGTACAGTACCTAAGGTATGATATAGGTATTACTGTCATCTTTATAAAGTAGACTGTATAAAAAGCCGCAGGATGTAAATGTGACTCTATACACCTGGGTACATACAAGTGGATTGCAAGCTTCTCGGTAATAATGTCTAAGAAGGCACCAGGATCTGGGAGCTGGTGGTCTGTCTCCAGCTGGTGGGCTTTCTACAGCTGTGCCCTACAGACAGCTCTGAGCATAGACCTCAAGATCTCCAGAGAAGAAGACAACGCAGGGGGCTAGAAGAACTGCTCTTCCATGGAGGCCTTACTACTCTGACCGGCGTCTATCTATCATAGATAGACGCCGGTCAGACCACCTCAGTCCACACAGACACACTCCTCCAGCTCCACTCCAGGGCCCAGGCAGCGCCGCAGCTCAGCTCACACAGTACCTCTCTCCTCTCCGGCTCGTGACTAAAGAAGATGGCCGCGGCCACGCCACTACCCAATCGCCGCACTGCAGAGATCAGTCCGCGGGGGCCGGGGCTGGCGGTGTGTTGCAGCGCTGCAAGGTGGCTGCAAAATAGTACCGGACATGGGCGTACCCAGGATCAAAACTAGGGGGGGGCAAGCCAATGTCGCATCTTATACAGGTCACATCATATACACTGTACATTATCCTGCATATTAGGTATGGAGCATTAGAACTGTTGTATATTGTATAATACAGCAGTGTATGCGACACTACGCTGTATATACCATATATTATACATGGCAGTCGCGCTCATGTCAGGAGCGGTACCAGTGTGTAGCCCTGGTATTTAAGGTACACAATACCAGGAGGATGAGTGGAGAGGTAACGGTTAAGGGCTCCACATGACATACACTTCGGACACACCCAGCAGGGGTGTAGAGGGGTGTGGTTTTTAGCACAAGGGAGTCTGGTAGTGTCTCCTGAGTTGGAGGGAGAGAGAAGGAGTGCCTGTCTGGAGCACCAAGATTCCTGTCGATTCAGAGAGACAGTACAGTAGTGGAGGCTAGTACAGGTGAGCCAGTTCACCTTAGCCTAGTCAGTGCTGAGATTGAGAGTTTGAGCAAGTCGAAAGGCACAGTGGAAGGAAATCAGAAGTGCTTTAGGATTGAAGTATTCTGCACATTGTCACCGGTCACTGGAGACCGAAGCATCACTATAGCTTCACGCATAGTGGTAAAAGAACCAGAGGCTTACTGGACCTTAGGTAACAGAAAGCAGCCCTTGAAGTGTCAGTACGTAACAGGGGTCAGGTGGAATAGGAACTTTGAGCTAGGCCAAGCATAGAAGAACCTAGTTTCATCACTGGAAGGCTCCACCACAAAACTGACCGGGCAGTACAGCTTTGAAATAGCTGGAGTTTCAGGAGTGAACTACGCTTTATGCTGGTTGGACTCATCATCATTGGAAAGTAAAGGAGGCCCCTGCCTTGCTCAGCCGTTGCCTCAAAACTCATCCTCCATCAACCCCATCAGCCTCCCTGGGACCTGTCTAACCATCTTACAAGTAAAAGGTATGGAAAGACGCTGACGGTGTGAGACTGAGTTATTTAATTGCATGCCTGCACAACCCTACCATAACTACCGACCTGAGGGAAGAGTCCCACCTGTAGGGGACCCGACATCTAGCTGCCTCACCATCCCTCAGAGATCTACAGCAGCGCTGGTACAAATTACCAGAGACTACAGGTGGCATCACGAACTGTAAATATATCTATCCCCTGTAAATATACCCCCCAACATACGCCAGACCGCCAGGGCCACAGACCGAGCCACCGCTACCTGTGACAATCCCATAGACTTCCATGGGCTCGGCTCTGAGTACCCCATTGCCCTGGTAATCCACAATTGTGGTGGCGGGTCGATACAAACTTTGGCGTCACGAACAGGATCCGAAACTTGCAGCATTGCGAGCCCTGTGTGCCTGTGGAGTGTTTTGGTGAAAAAGACTGTTGCTGTTGTTTGGCGCCAAATACCGCCATATTTGCCGCCAGATTCGCGCCCTCAGGCGCTGGAGAAGAAGGTGGGCGTACCTGAAAGAGCGCGCAGAGTCTTGGACACGCCCCCGGCTCTGACTCATCGGCAGGTCCTGCAACAGGAAGTAAACGCTCTGACATCAGAGCGCCTGCGACGAAGGTCCTGTTCCCACTGCTGTGCCTGTGAAATAGCAGCGTCTGAAACCGGTAGGCTCCGTTTAACCAAGGGGGCGCTAAGATGTCACAACAACCGGCTGACAGTGCGGCCCCAGCCGGAGGCCCCAATCCCGCACCGCCTGGTATTGTAGCGCCAGATGGGGGTGCAGGTCCTGCACCCAGTCCGGTAGTCCCGATCATGCCACTAACACTCCCATATATGCCTGGGGCGAAATGGCTTCCCCAGTACAGCGGTGAGCCAGGCACATTAGCAGGCTTCAAGCGGAAGTTATGCAGCATCCTAGAAATGTACTCCATGCCTGAGAGACAAAAAGCTGCTGTACTAATAGGGCTGGCGCTGCTGAGAGGGAAGTGGAGACTTGGGATACCGTTGATCAGGAGTCGGTACCTGCGATCTTCCTTAAGCTGCATGCCATATTTGAAGACCGCACAGAAACGGATCTCCGGATGGCCTTCTATCACTGTTCACAACAGCCAGGTGACAGCATCCGGGACTACGCTTGCCGACTACAAGGAGCCCTGAGAGCTCTTAAGCAGATTAATAATTTAAATGCTATCGATGAGAATAAAATGCTGAAAGAACAATTTATACAGGGATTGAGATCCCAAGAGGAACGCAGAACTGTAAATTGGTGGTCCTTAGATCATCCGGATGCTACCTTTGATGCCCTAAAAGACATGGCAATAAAAGGGCTGCGGCCCCTGGGCAAACCTGAGGTGGCAACCCAACATCATCAGGCTGAAGTCACTCTGGAACCGGCAGTAACCCCTGTTCCCCGTTAGTGGCCGAAGCCAAAGCGCAGATGACACCTCCCAGTGAATTGGATTGTCTGCGCTCAGAGGTGCGCCAGCTGACTAAAAATCTGGCTGCTGTGATGAGTGCCCTGCAGCTGCGGAAAGAGGAGGAAGGGAAGATCTTGTTAGCTGACTGCCCAGAAGACGACCCGTGGATGCACCGGAGAAGAAAGAAGACGTCGCCCCCCCGGAGGAGGACAACGCCACCCCTAGGAGCGACCTCTGATCAACACCCTCCTCGTCGAGAGATCATCTGTTACCGATGCAACGGAAAGGTCATATGTCTCCACAGTGTCCTTTAAACGGGCAGAACCTGGGTCCAAGGGCCAACACCCAGGAGAATACCCGTCAGGCCCCCTAGACTGGAACCGCAGGTATGTGGGTGGGCGACCCTACCTGTCTATCATCTTAGATGGTATTGCAGTTCCGGCATTGTTAGACACTGGGTCCCAGGTGACCCTAATACCTGATGCCCTATATACTAAGTACTGGTCAATGGACAGTCTTAAACCCCCGAGCCCTGACTTTACCGTGTATGCTTCTAATGGTCTTCCTGTAGAAGTACTCGGGACAAAATGTGTAGATGTAAAGGTGGGCAGAGAGGAGTTGAAAGACCAGGGGCTTCTGGTAGTAAAGACTGCAAATGAGGAGAACGGTTTAAATATAATTTTGGGCACTAACATTATCGGTAATTGTTTGGGAGAAGTTGTGTTCTTGCTCCAACAGCTCGCTGAGATTGCCCGACCAAGGCAGAAAGGAGTAATCCAAAGAGAGATCCGGGCCCTGGTGTGTCAGCAGCAAGCGAAGCTTACAGACGGCGAAATTGGTAATGTACGGGTCACTGACTCGGATCCTATTGTGATACCCCCAATGAGTGAAATGATTATCTGGTGCAGGGCAGCCATAGGTCTGAGAGGACAGAATTACCAAGCTGTAGTAGAACCCCACCATTCAGAACATAGACCTACACTTATGACTGCTAGAGGAGTAGTAGAAGTGGTGAATGGAAGAGTACCGGTACGGCTTCTCAATTGGGGAGATGATGAGGTAAATTTACCCCGTTATGCAACCATTGCTAAACTACATGCTGTCGACAATAATTCTATTCTCCCGGCTGAGTCCTTAGACTCCCGCCAAATAGCGGAGGATAATGACCCGGCAACCCAGGTGGCGGAATGGTGTCAGCAACTCCATGTTGGGACGGACACCACTCCCGCTCACCAGAAGCAAGGGGTATTACGGGTGGTGCAAGAGTACGCCCAAGTGTTTAGCAAGAATCCACTTGATTTTGGGATAATAAAGGGAGTACAACATCATATCCCTACAGGCAGTCATCCTCCCATCAAAGAGCGGTATAGGCCCATACCTCCAGCTCATTATCAGAAGGCTAAAGAAATGTTGCATGATATGAAGAAAGCCGGGGTGATAAGGGATAGTTGTAGCCCCTGGGCAGCCCTCTAGTTCTGGTTAAAAAGAAAGATGGTAGTATGAGAATGTGTGTGGATTACAGGCAGGTGAACCGCATAACACACAAGGATGCATACCCGTTACCACGTATAGAGGAATCATTAGCTGCTCTGAAAACGGCTAACTACTTTTCTACCCTTGATCTGACTAGTGGTTACTGGCAAGTGGCTGTGGCTGAGGAGGATCGTGAGAAAACGGCTTTCACCACCCCAATGGGGCTCTGTGAGTTCGACAGAATGCCGTTTGGGCTCAGCAGTGCCCCAGGAACATTTCAGAGAGTGATGGAGAATTGCCTGGGACATCTCAATTTTGAAACCGTGCTGCTATACCTAGATGACGTTATCGTGTATTCCAAGACTTATGAGGATCATCTGAAGCACCTGGCAGAAGTATTCGAGTCCCTGTCCAGGTACGGGATGAAGTTGAAACCCTCAAAATGCCATCTACTCAAACAGAAGGTACAATACTTGGGGCACATCGTCAGTTCGGAAGGAGTAGCGCCGGACCCAGAGAAAGTCACTGCCATCCAGAAGTGGCCGGAGCCGAAGAACCTTAAGGAAGTGCGACAGTTCCTGGGACTAACGGGGTACTACAGAAGGTTCGTGAAAGATTACACGAAGAAGGCAGCCCCTTTACAGGACCTCCTAGTAGGACAATCCCTAAAGGGCAGAAACCTTCCTTTAATTGGGGTAAAGAACAGGCTGAAGCATTCCAAAAGATGAAAGAGATCCTTACCGGTGATGAGATCTTAACCTATCCTGATTACAGCCAACCGTTCCTGTTGTACACCGACGCCAGTAATGAAGGTTTGGGAGCAGTTCTCAGTCAGAAGCAGAATGGCCAAGAAAAAGTCATCGCCTATGCTAGCAGAAAACTCAGGCCAACTGAGAGGAATCCGGAAAATTATAGCAGCTTCAAGCTGGAGTTTCTGGCGCTGGTCTGGGCCATTACTGAAAGATTTAAGCATTATCTGGCCTCCAATCAGTTCACTGCGTTTACAGATAACAACCCCTTAACGCACCTGGAAACTGCCAAGCTGGGTGCCATGGAGCAGCGATGGATGGCTCGGTTGTCCAATTACCAGTTTACTATCAAGTACCGGGCAGGTCGAAAGAATGCTAATGCTGACGCATTGTCCCGAATGCCGCATGACTCTGACACGGAAGAAGAATCGGACGACCTGGAAGAAATTGAGCTACCTGCGTTCCATCGAAATGGGGTAGTCCACGAGCATCGAGTCAACAGAAAGCAGTATGGTGCAACATTAAATCCTTTACCCCATCACAGCTGGAAAGAGACTCAGGACAGTGATCCAGTGGTCAGCCGCATCAAGGAGTTGTTAAGACAGGAAGGTTCCTCCTTGGAAAAGGATGCACCTATGTCAGCCAAGCTCCTGTGGAACGAGAAAAGCAGGTTGTTCCTATACCGTGAGAAGTTGTGCAGGAGATACGTCAACCCCAGAACCCATGAGATGGTCTGGCAAATAGTGGTCCCCAAGGCAGACGTCCAAATGGTGTTGGAAGCATACCATGATCAAGCAGGACACTTTGGCTGGAGAAAGCTGGAGACTCTGTTGAGGTGCCGGTTCTACTGGGTAGGGATGCGCAGCTCCATTGAGAGGTGGTGTCGGAACTGTGGACCCTGTGGTCTCAGAAGAAAGGACTACGGTAGTCAGAAGGCACCCCTGCAACCTATCCGGACGACTCGTCCCCTGGAGATTGTGGCCCTGGACCACGTCAAATTGTCGCCAAGTAGATCTGGATACTCATACGCCCTGACCATGGTGGACCATTACTCCAGATTTATGGTGGTTGTTCCAGTTAAGGACCAGACCGCAGTGACGGCAGCGAAGACCTTTCAAGCAAGCTTCTGCAGACCGCATGGGTATCCGGAGCAAGTATTAACCGATCAAGGACCTGCTTTCAAAGCTGATTTATTCAAGGAATTCTGTCACATGTACGGGTGCAAGAAAATTAGAACAACACCATACCACCCTCAAACCAACGGTCTTTGCGAAAAAATGAACCATATTGTCCTTGACTTGTTGAGATCCATACCGTTGGAAGACAGGAATCGATGGCCGGACTTACTACCTGATTTGGTTGATTTGTATAACCATATACCTGTAAGTTCCACTAACTGCACTCCAGCCTATCTTATGAGAGCAAGGCCCGGAAGACTACCAATGGATTTAGAACTTGGAGTGGTAGAACCGGAGGCAGACGACGCCATTGAAAACTGGGACATCAATCGGCAAGAGCAGTACAGACGAGTGCAAATCTGTGTAGAAGAAAGTCTCAACAAGGCACGGGAGAAACAGGAAGATATTTACAACAGAAGTGCTCCTGCCAAGCCTTTGATGCCTGGAGAAGTGGTATTGAAAAGGAAAAGGAAAATGCACAAATTGGATAACCAGTGGGAACAAGAACCCTACGTTGTACAACATTCCAAATATGACAACAGAAAAGTTTGTGTCATCAGTAAGGACGGAGGAAGAACAATAACCACTGTGTCCAGAGACCATTTGAAATTGTGTCCAGAACCCTTAAAGCTTTGTGAAAAGAACCCTGTCATCAATCAAGAAGAAGGAAAGGAAGAGGTCATACACACGGATCTGGGAGATTTTCCTGCGGATTGGCCCCGACTGGGAGATGCTGTAATAGTTCCAGTGTTGCAGTTTTATCAGCCACAAGAGGAAGTTCTATCTCCAGTTGTGCCCTTGGTGCCAGTTGAGCCCGTTCAGGAGTTACCCATTCCAGCAACACCTCAACCTGCGGAATCTCAAGAAGGATCATCAGAAGCAGCGCCCCATACTATGGGATCCCCTGGTGAAGCTGACTCACACCGCCCAGCCATCAGTACGCTTGCCAGATCCATAGAAAGATTGAGGCAGTTCTATAGTTTGCCGTTACGCGGTGCAGACAGATCACAACTTAATATACCTGAAGCTACTCCACGTAGATCAGAGCGAATCACAAAAGGGAAGATACCCATTCGGTACCAGCAGTAATTATAACAAATTAATGTGAATATTGTAAAAAGTATGTATATATGTGTCTTTTCCTTATTGTGTCTTATAATGGACTCAGAGGCTGAGGACTGAGCCAGCCCAAGAACTGTATCTTGTAAATAGTTGCACTAAGGTGCCTTATAATGGTTTCACACGAAGCCTTGACTTACCTCTGAACATAAAACCCGTGTGGTGAGGCACTGAGTGAGGTCTGCATTCATATGTCCTGCAGCCCACCCAGGACCCACGTTGAAGGTTTGGTGCGGGTCCTTCACAAGAATATTGTCGTTTATTTATGAACATGTCTATTTAATATTTTGTATTTTTCTATATTTAATGTTTTGTTTGCAACGTTCAAGAAATCCTTACCTCCCGGATGGGAAGAGTTAATGTTAATGTTTAATGCATAAAACAAAAATTGTCTCTTTGTATTTCACAGCCCGGGAGTGCTGTCTTTTACCATGGGGGAATGTGTAGCCCTGGTATTTAAGGTACACAATACCAGGAGGATGAGTGGAGAGGTAACGGTTAAGGGCTCCACATGACATACACTTCGGACACACCCAGCAGGGGTGTAGAGGGGTGTGGTTTTTAGCACAAGGGAGTCTGGTAGTGTCTCCTGAGTTGGAGGGAGAGAGAAGGAGTGCCTGTCTGGAGCACCAAGATTCCTGTCGATTCAGAGAGACAGTACAGTAGTGGAGGCTAGTACAGGTGAGCCAGTTCACCTTAGCCTAGTCAGTGCTGAGATTGAGAGTTTGAGCAAGTCGAAAGGCACAGTGGAAGGAAATCAGAAGTGCTTTAGGATTGAAGTATTCTGCACATTGTCACCGGTCACTGGAGACCGAAGCATCACTATAGCTTCACGCATAGTGGTAAAAGAACCAGAGGCTTACTGGACCTTAGGTAACAGAAAGCAGCCCTTGAAGTGTCAGTACGTAACAGGGGTCAGGTGGAATAGGAACTTTGAGCTAGGCCAAGCATAGAAGAACCTAGTTTCATCACTGGAAGGCTCCACCACAAAACTGACCGGGCAGTACAGCTTTGAAATAGCTGGAGTTTCAGGAGTGAACTACGCTTTATGCTGGTTGGACTCATCATCATTGGAAAGTAAAGGAGGCCCCTGCCTTGCTCAGCCGTTGCCTCAAAACTCATCCTCCATCAACCCCATCAGCCTCCCTGGGACCTGTCTAACCATCTTACAAGTAAAAGGTATGGAAAGACGCTGACGGTGTGAGACTGAGTTATTTAATTGCATGCCTGCACAACCCTACCATAACTACCGACCTGAGGGAAGAGTCCCACCTGTAGGGGACCCGACATCTAGCTGCCTCACCATCCCCTCAGAGATCTACAGCAGCGCTGGTACAAATTACCAGAGACTACAGGTGGCGTCACGAACTGTAAATATATCTATCCCCTGTAAATATACCCCCAACATACGCCAGACCGCCAGGGCCACAGACCGAGCCACCGCTACCTGTGACAATCCCATAGACTTCCATGGGCTCGGCTCTGAGTACCCCATTGCCCTGGTAATCCACAATTGTGGTGGCGGGTCGATACACCAGCAAGTCCGAGGATTGAAGTGCGATCCTCGCATGAGTTATACGGCCGTCTGTCTATGCCCTTGTTATAATAATACTGAAATATTAATCTATTATTAAAGTATTAAGGAGCTCACAAGTAAAAAAAAGCCCCCTACCTCCCCTGTCCCCCACCCACACCCCAACAGCCCATCGTCTCACATGCACCCCTTAGTGTTCTGTCCCACTGACCCCACAATACCCCCATCCTCTCACATGCACCCCTCAGTGCTCTGTTGCCCCTCCCCACTTCAGCCCCCACAATACCCCCATCCTTTCACAGTAAACACCCAGTGCCCTAGCCCACAATACCCCTATCCTCTTACATTCAACCCCAGTGACCTGTCCACCCTCTCTCACAATACCCCATCCTCTCACATCAACCCCTGTGCACCAGCCCCCACAATATCCCCATTCTCTCACATTAACCCCTGCAGTGCGCTAGCCCCCACAATACCCCATCCTCTTACATTCACCCCAGTGCCCTATACCCCTCCCCCACAATACTCCCATCCTCTCACATTAACCCCCCAGTGCCCTAGCCCCCACAATGCCTCCATCCTATTACATTCACCAAAGTGCCCTGTACCCCTCCCCCACTGTACCCCCATCCTCTCACATTTCCCCCACAGTGACCATGACATGCCTGAGCAGAATGAATTTAATAAATTCCATCCCCTCTTACCATGAAGCTTGCAGGCAGTGGCTGAGGCAGGAGCAGGAAGTGTCCAGTGTCTGCACACAGAGGGCACTAGGACCCAGTGTGGCTGAGACAACCAGAGCCTGCAGGGCAGAAAGTGAAACTACAGCTGCTGCCGCCAGGAAGGAAGGAAGGAGGGAGCTCCTCTAGTGAGACACACTTACGCCCATGGTATCGGATCGCCGCTCTGATTCTCCCCGGTTCGGGGAACCGGCTGCTTTTTGAACAACCGGTTCCATCGAACCGGGGAGAACCGGCTGAATCCCACCCCTGGGTCCTGGGGATCAGGGTGTTATGGTAAAAGCTGCAATGTTCACATTGCTGCTGTTGTGAAGAGGAGCTACCTGAAGCCAATCAGGATTTCTGGAAGGTATTTTCAGAAGTTGAGTTGCAAGCTCTACCACCCCATAGAGATTATGATTGCGCTATTGAGTTTGTCCCAGGTGCTACACTCACACTTTAATCTGACGATTCCAGAGAGGGAGGCCTTAAAGGAATACCTACAGACTAGTTTGGCTGCAGGTCATATAAGACCCTCTAAGTCTCCTGTGGCTGTAGGATTTTTTTTTTGTCAAAAAGAAGAATGGGGGTCTTAGACCATGTCTGGATTTTCGGGAGATTAATAAGATCACTGTGCGCAATCCTTACCCGTTGCCACAAATTCCGGATTTGTTTAACCAACTAACTGAAACTAAGTGGTTCTCTAAGATTGACCTTCGTTGGGCATATAATTTGCTGCGGGTGAACGAGGGCGATGAATGGAAGACAGCCTTTAATACCCCGGAGGGTCATTTTGAGTGTCTCGTGATGCCTTTTGGCCTTACTAATGCGCCTGCATTTTTTCAAAATTTCATTAATGACATTCTGAGGCCGTTGATCAGTAGGAGTGTTATTGTTTATTTGGATGATATTTTGATCTATTCACCTGATCTAGAGTCGCATGGCAGAGAGTCCGCAAAGTTCTACAGATTTTGAGCGAAACACACTGTTTGCTAAATTGGAGAAGTGCGAGTATGCGGTACAGAAAATGAGTTTTTTGGGGTACTTGGTCTCCAGTGATGGATTTGAGATGGACCCAGTGAAGGTTCAGGCAGTAATGGATTTGCCTAGGCCTGAATGTTTAAAGTCTTTTCAAAGATTTTTGTGGTTTGCCAATTATTATAGAAAATTCATGAAGAATTTTTCTGTTATCTAAACCTATAACTGATCTCACCAAGAAGGATTCTAATACTGTCCAATGGTCCACTGAGGCAGTTAAGGCTTTTGAGCATCTCAAGGAGAGGTTTAGCTCTGCTCCTGTTTTGATCCAGACAGATGAGACCAAGCCTTTTCTGGTAGAGGTTAATGCCTCATCAGTAGGGGTGGGGGCAGTTCTGTTCCAGGAAGGAGAGGATGAGGTGCATCCCTGTGCTTTCTTTTCTAAAAAATTTTCGGAGACTGAGCTCAACTATAATGTTGGGAACCGAGAGTGGCTATTCAGCTCGCGTTTGAGCATTGGCGACATTTTTTGGAGGGGGCTAGACATCCGATACAGGTTTTTACTGATCATAAAAATCTGATATATCTGGATGCTGCTAAATGTTTGAATGCCCGTCAAGCTAGGTGGGCACTGTTTTTTGCCCGGTTCCATTTCTCCGTAACATATATCCCTGGCATAAAGAATGTTTAATCGGATGCTTTGTCTCGTAGTTTCTCTCCAGCAGTTAATAATGAGGAGAAGGAAATGTATTTTGCAGAGAGGGGTGGTCGTGGCAGCATTGGGTTCTGAGTTGGAGAATAGCATCTTAGAAGCTCAGAATTCTGCACCATCAAATACTCAGTATGGTAAATTATTTGTGCCCAAAGCCTTGAGGAGAGCTTTGTTTGCTGAATGTCATGAGTCTCGGCTGGCGGGTCATTCAGGAATTTCGGAAACTAGAAAATCGATCGGTCAAAGTTTCTGGTGGCCAGGGTGGCATAGAGAAATCATCAAGTGGGTGCGTCAGTGTACGGTGTGCGCTAGGTCGAAGGCCTCTCATGCCCCGGCTGCAGGATTGCTGTGCCCTTTGGAGGTTCCAAGCTCGCCATGGACGCATCTTGCTATGGATTTTATCACCGATCTGCCGGTTTCTGAGGGTTTTTCTGTCATCTGGGTGTTGTGGACCGGTTTAATAAGATGTGTCATCTAGTCCCGTTCAATAAATTACCCTGCGCCAAGACTCTAGCTAAGGCATTTGTGAAAGAGATTGTCAGGCTCCATGGTGTTCCCACGGACATTGTTTCCGACAGGGGACCACAGTTTGTGGCTCACTTTTGGCATGCTTTTTGTGACAGATTAAAGGTTCATTTGTCATTTTCGTCAGGTTATCATCCGGAGTCCAATGGACAGACGGAAAGGAAGAACCAGGATGTTGAACAGTTTTCGAGATGTTTTGTAGCAGACAATCGGGAGATGTGGTCGGAATATCTACCACTAGCCGAGTTTGCTCTTAATAATCATACATCTGCTAGGCTGGGTGTTCTCCTTTTTTTTGCTGAACAGGGTGACATCCATCTTTCGGTCCATTTTCAAAGATTGGGGCGGCTGTGCCTGGGGAGGAGAGTTTTTCTTTAAGTTTGGAAAGGGTTTGGACCAATGTACGCCATAATCTGAAAGAGGCGAATAGGAGGTCTAAGAAATATTTTGACAAGAAAAGAAGAGAGGCATTGTTCGCTGTTGGAGACATGGTCTGGTTATCCTCTAGGAATCAGCGTTTGAAGATCCCTTCTTAAAAACTGGGGGCTAAATTTGTAGGACCCTTCAAAGTGGTTCAGGTTATCAACTCAGCAGCGGTGAGATTGGACATACCCTCGTCCTGGAGAGTTAATTCGGTTTTTCATGTATCTTTACTGAAGAAAGTTGACACGCCAGATAAGGAGGCGATGCCGACTGTTCCTCCCATTGATGAGGACGGCGAGTTTGAGATTTCACGCATATTGGATTCCAGGTGGCACAGAGGAAGGTTGCTGTAAGGTTCTTTGTCTCTGTTGACATGTTCCTTGAAACTCAGTTTTCCGTCGGCCATTTTGCTTTCTGTCTTTCTGCAGCTCTTGCCCTCAGTTAATATGGAGTTTCCAGTTTTCATGTTCCCGCCCTGATTCTTCCCTCTTGCTTCTTAAGCAGCCTCAGCTGAACAATCAGTGCTCCTGAATCAAGCCTCAGTCAGTCTGTGACCTGACTTCTGGAAACCTTGGACTTGTACTCCAGCTATTCCCTACTGAGGAGCCTTTGAACACTTTTGGACTCTGGAAACCTGCTGTTTGGTGAATCCATGTTTGCAGAGGAATTACGGTACAGAGAAGAGATCCTGAACCTGCTTTGGAGATTTATTGTAGTGCTTGAAGTTACTCTGGCCTGCTGTGTCTCCTGTCGCTGTTCCTGCAAACTGTGTGAACTTTTCAGCATGCTTGTATGAAGTAATACAAGTCATTTCATATCAACCTGTGTCTCCTGTGTTTTCCTCGCACCCAAGCACAAGACGCTATAGGAACTGTACACTATACATGACAAGATTAAGGAGCCAATGTTTAGTGTCTGCTGGGTCTGGGAAAGCCGTGTCTGCTGTGACTGTGGATATCCGATGTCCGTTTAATACCTTATGTGATGACAGTGGTTGTGACTTCTCACAACCATTCCAGGTGAGCGCATTCCCTTAAAATTTTACTCTGGAGTGTTACCACAGGTAAACACTATTGTTTTTTTTTTTTTTTTTCCTTTCCTCTTCTCCTTCCAGCACTTCTGCCTTAAAAGATCTGGAAGATGGAGGCCCGCATAAAGGAACTTTGCGGAGTGACTGATACAATCCTTTCAGATGTACAGACTTTAAAAACCCGTTTTGCAAGCCTACAGGACCTCACTAATCATAATTTGCAAGTGTTTGGACAGACTACCCAGGAATTGCGAGCCAGGATTGAGGCTCTAGAGGAACGAGCCCAGGCTCCTGCCATAACCCCGAGTTCTGGGATCCCCAAATTACCTCCTTTTCGTTTTGGCGGTGAACGTGAGAAATTCAGGGGATTTATTAATCAATGCAATTTATTTTTCTCTGCACATGCTTCACAATTTCCCACTGAACGATCCAAAGTGCTTACTATAATCATGTTGCTTACCAGTAAGGCTTTGATGTGGGCAAACCCTCTGATTGAGACTGAGGATGATTGTTTGAATCACCTTGATGCTTTTATTTCAGCCATGGGGCAGGTGTTTGATGACCCCAATCGAGGTGCAACAGCTGAAGCAGCCATGTTAACTTTGCGCCAAGGTAAGCGTTCAGTAGCCGAATATGCCCTGGATTTCAGGAGATGGGCTCTTGATACCACTTGGAACACTTCCACTAAAAAATCTATTTTTCGGAAAGGGTTGTCTCCACTGATTAAGGATGAACTTGCTCGTGCCGACCCTCCCACTGCGTTAGGTGACTTTATTAACTATTGCATCCGTATTGATGCTCGTCTGACTGAACGCAGACAAGAGAGATGGTTCGAAAATAATCGCACTAACCTTTTACTACCTCCCTCCTCAGCTAAGGAACCTTTGAGTAGGATCACAAGGGAACCAGAAACTGAACCCATGCAGGTGGACTCTTTACAAAGACGGGTTAGTGATGCACGCAAAGAACATCGTATAAAGGAAAATCTATGTTTCTACTGTGGTAAGTCAGGGCACTTCATTATAAACTGCCCAGCCGTTCTCGTAAGACTACTGCAGCAGTCATTCACTGTGAGTGTTGCGAGAGGAGCTCTGTCATGTCCGAGCCTCAGGCTCCAGAGAGATCTGCTGCAAGAGATCTTGATTTCTCGGACTTAAACTCTGTTAGTTCTGGGGACGATGACGGTATAAACGCTGCAATTTTTCAAGTTTCCTCAGCGGTGTCCCAGCTGAGTTGTAAAAGAAACAGTTTTCATTGCTTCCTTTCCATCAAACTCTGAGTTGACTCAGTCTGGGTGTCTAGCTCTGCTATGATCGACTCAGGAGCAAGTGGAAATTTTATGGATATCTCCTTTGCTCTGAAACAGGGGATACGTAAAGTGAAGAAGGCTACTCCAGTACAGATGGAGACTGTGGATGGCTCTCTACTGACTTCTGGACCAGTGGATCAAGAAACAGAGCCTTTGAGGGTCCTTATGGGTAAAGATCATCAGGAGAAAATGTCTTTTTTGCTTATCTCTTCTCCCCACTTTCCCATTATTCTAGGGCTACCATGGCTGCAGGCGCAGAATCCTACGATTAACTGGGAGACCAAGGAATTACACTTTCCGGAGAAACAGATGAGTCAAGGAGTTTCAGCTTGCTCTGTTCCTAAAGGAACCATGTCAGTCCCTGAACTACCAGCTGTATACCAGGACTATGTGGATTTATGTGACAAGAACGCTGATCAGCTTCCTCCTCACCGTCCATATGATTGTCCAATTGAATTATTGCCTGGAGCCGAGATACCTTTTGGTAAGATCTACCCCCTAGCGGGGCCCGAGCTAAAAGCTTTGAAGGATTATATAGACGAAAATTTAGCCAAGGGCTTCATACGCCCCTCTTCATCTCCCGCAGGTGCACCCATCTTCTTTGTGAAAAAGAAAGATAGATCTCTGAGACCCTGCATAGACTATAGGGAACTCAATAAGGTTACTATTAGAAACCGTTATCCATTGCCTTTAATCCCTGAGTTGTTGGAGAGAGTGCGGCATGCCAAAATTTTCTCTAAACTGGATCTCCGTGGGGCCTATAACTTGGTCCGTATTAGACCTGGGGATGAATGGAAGACTGCTTTCAGGTCACGCTATGGACACTTTGAATATCTAGTTATGCCTTTTGGTCTGAGTACCGCCCCAGCCACTTTCCAACACTTCATGAATGATATCTTCAGGGATCTCCTAGATACATTTGTGGTGATTTATCTGGATGATATTCTAATTTTTTCTAACTCCACAGAGGAACATCATGGACATGTGAGAATGGTCTTAGAACGCCTAAGACAAAACCATCTCTACATCAAACTTGAAAAATGTGAATTCCATAGGACCGAAATTCAATTTCTGGGGTATGTACTATCTACGCAAGGGATTAGTATGGATGGAAGCAAGACCCAAGCCATCAAGGATTGGCCAATTCCTAGAAATGTGAAGGAGGTGCAGCGTTTCATCGGGTTTGCCAACTTCTATAGACGTTTCATTAAGAATTTTTCTGAGGTAGTGTCACCTATCACCCAACTTACCCGGAAACAGTCTAGGTTCTCCTGGACCCCGCAAGCTCAGGAAGCATTTTCCTGTTTAAAGGATAAATTTACCACCGCACCTATCTTAGTACATCCCAACCCCGAGCTTGCCTTCATAATAGAGGTGGATGCTTCAGACTGTGCCATTGGAGCTATACTCTCTCAGAGAACAGATGAGAAGAATGTCTTGCATCCCTGTGCCTTCTTTTCCCAGCAGTTGTCTTCGGCTGAGAGGAACTACGATGTGGGCAATAGAGAATTGTTGGCCATTATTGCCGCCTTCAAGGAATGGAGACACCTTCTTCAGGGAGCTGCACAGCAAATAGTCGTCCTGACAGACCATCATAACCTTGAATTTATCAGGTCGGCTAAGTGCCTGACTCCTCGCCAGGCTCGCTGGAATCTTTTCCTAAACCAATTTAATTTTGTCATTTCTTATAGACCAGGATCGCGCAATGGAAAGGCTGATGCACTCTCTAGGATTCATTCAGCAGAGACACGTCCACTTACTCCTCCTAAGACTATTCTTCCTGACTCTAGATTCCTGGGAGTGATTCATAATCAAGACCTACTTAAGGACATCAAGGAAGCATACCATGCGGATTCTTTGTTGGCTCAACCCCCAAGAGACGTAAGTCTTGTCTTTAAGAATGGTGTGTGGATTCAGGGACAACGTCTGTATATACCTGAAACAGTCAGATTGAGAGTATTGCAACTCATCCACGATTCCAAGATAGCCGGGCATAGGGGAATTCTAAAGACACAAGAATTTCTTTCTCGTTTCTTTTGGTGGCCCACTTACAGGAAAGATGTCTTAAACTATGTCACTTCATGTGAAGTCTGTGCAAGATGCAAAACACCTCGCTCCTCACCAACTGGTCTGTTGAAACCTCTTCCCACCCCGTCCCGCCCGTGGGGATCCATTTCTATGGACTTCATTGTGGAGTTACCAACCTCTCAAGGGAAGAACACCATTCTTGTGGTGGTTGACCGTCTAACAAAGGCAGCTCATTTTATCCCTTGTGTCGGCTTACCCACTGCAAAACAGACATCAGACTTGATGATTAAGAATGTGTTTCGCTTACATGGAGTACCGGATGAGGTCATTTCGGATCGATGGGTGCAATTCACTTCAAGGTTTGCAAAATTTCTGTGCAGCATTGGACATTAAAGTAAACCTTTCTTCTGCTTTTCATCCCCAGACTAATGGACAGACAGAACGAACCAATCAGACCCTGGAGCAGTATCTCCGCTGTTTTATCTGCCACCTACAGGATGATTGGGTGGATCTACTTCCACTGGCTGAGTTCTCTTATAACAACTCTCAGAGCGCCTCCACTAAGCAGTCTCCTTTTTACTCCAATCTAGGTTATCATCCTAACATTCTTCCTCGATTTCCCATAGATACGCCCTTGCCGGCAGTGGCTGAAAGAATCACTTCTTTACAAAAGAATATGGATCTTCTAAAGGAAAATCTAGAATTGGCTCAGGAAAGGTACAAGAAAGCAGCAGATAAATTTCGTAAACCTGCACCAGCTTTCAAGGTAGGAGATTTGGTCTGGCTGTCAACCAGAAATCTTAAATTAAAGATTCCATCGTCTAAATTGGGACATAAGTACATTGGACCTTATAAGATCAATAAGATTATAAGTGCTGTTGCTTGTCGTCTTCAACTGCCCAGAACTATGAGAATCCACCCTGTCTTTCATGTATCCCTACTAAAGGCTGCAACACCCAATACGTTTCCTGGACGTTCTTCTCCTTGCCCTGACCCAGTGCTGGTCGATGGTCAGGAAGAATTTATGGTGGAAAGGATTCTAGATTCCAGGTTGTACAGAAATCAGTTGCAATATTTGATTAAATGGCAGGGCTACCCAGTGGAGGACAACTCATGGGAACCAGTCAATAATGTAAATGCTCCTCGCCTGCTCCGCCAGTTTCATCAGAGGTACCCTGACAAGCCTGGTCTGAGGTCATCCGGAGGTTGTCCCTAAGGGGGGAGTAATGTAAGGTTCTTTGTCTCTGTTGACATGTTCCTTGAAACTCAGTTTTCCGTCGGCCATTTTGCTTTCTGTCTTTTTGCAGCTCTTGCCCTCAGTTAATATGGAGTTTCCAGTTTTCATGTTCCCGCCCTGATTCTTCCCTCTTGCTTCTTAAGCAGCCTCAGCTGAACAATCAGTGCTCCTGAATCAAGCCTCAGTCAGTCTGTGACCTGACTTCTGGAAACCTTGGACTTGTACTCCAGCTATTCCCTACTGAGGAGCCTTTGAACACTTTTGGACTCTGGAAACCTGCTGTTTGGTGAATCCATGTTTGCAGAGGAATTACGGTACAGAGAAGAGATCCTGAACCTGCTTTGGAGATTTATTGTAGTGCTTGAAGTTACTCTGGCCTGCTGTGTCTCCTGTCGCTGTTCCTGCAAACTGTGTGAACTTTTCAGCATGCTTGTATGAAGTAATACAAGTCATTTCATATCAACCTGTGTCTCCTGTGTTTTCCTCGCACCCAAGCACAAGACGCTATAGGAACTGTACACTATACATGACAGTTGCAGTATCTCATGTCCTGGAAGGGTTTCGGTCCTGAGGATAATTCCTGGGTGAAAGCTGAGGATTTTTCAGCCTCAAGGCTGATTATGGCTTTTCACAGGAGATTTATGAATAAGGCTTCGGCCAAGAGGATCCGGAGGATCCTCGTAAAAGGAGAGGTACTGTTAGAATCTATTTAGTTTGACCATCCACCATCTTGTTGTGGTTTCTGGTTGTTGGTCTGTTTTTCCCCTGGTGCTGGGCTTGTCGTCGGTCAGGTGATTGTATCACCCTTTATTACCCTGCACCTGCCTCCCAGTCCTTGCTGGACATCAGTGCTAATCTGCTAGAGTTCTGGATAGGAGCTTTGATAGCTTTCTGTGTTTAACTTTGTGCAGTTCTGGGAACTCTAGTTCTGCTAGCTTAGTCTTTTGTTTTTCCTTTTTTGTTTCTGGAGCTTCCTTTATTTCCCTGCTAGGAGGTTACCTGTGTTTTGTTCCAAGTCCCTAGATCTTTCAGGAATACCCTTCCCCCCCCTTTAGGTCTTCGCTCGAGTGTAGACTAGGAAACGTCGGTGGGTCTATTCATAAGGAATAGGTCACCTGCCCCATCGTAGGGATCGAGTCTAGTCCCAGGGCAGGTTCAGCTTCTTCTTCATGTCCTTTTCCTTTGTCGCAGATCCGTAACATGTAGCCCTGCTGGCTTTGTCTATGGACCTCAGAAATGGCAAAAAAAAAAATGCTGGAATGTCAATTTAACAGCCACACTGGATAGTAGCTCACTACACTATCTGACTGATATACAACCGCCTAACTAAAACCTTGCTGCTAGCAGTGCCAGTGTCAGGAGCAGCCTCTCTGTGCTGTTACAGTGTGAAAATGGTGCTAAAACAAGATGTTCGCTATTTATATGGAGAGGAACATGTGATTTCAGCAGCCAATGACACAAGCCGTTGTGTCAGGACATTATGAGTGCTTCCTGCGCCCTGATTGGCTAGCTGCAATGTGCACACATAAAGTTGGGGAAAAAAAATGACTGTTTACAAGAACACCGCGCCTCTGAGCTCTGCAAACCGCCTCCCCTCATCATACACGCGTGCCAAACGCTCGTGATACACCACCATTATCGTTGCTAAAGTGCTGAAAATACTTTTGTGGCAACACAAATATTTTCCCTCACTTTTTACCGAATGTCACCAATGTTTTCCAATTTTATAAAATTTTTATCGTGTTTCCGATCACGAATCCGAATGTGCCATATTCGTGCCGAATTTATGTTTGGCGATTGTTTTCCAAACAAATTTGCTCATCACTAGTTATGTCCATTGGTAGTAATATTCCTTATTCACACATAACAGCTTATTCTGAACAGTCACCTAAAGCAGAAGATACTGTTTAAGGATTTTGTCATTTTTCCACACTACATTTGGGCAGAGCTGGCATGCTGCTAAACCAGAGCATCTTGCATCACTGTTTAATCAGTTGAATGAAGGTAACAGGACAAAGATTGCTGCAATCTGATTTGAAGGCTTTCAACATTGCACAAGTATGAAAGTAAATATATATATATATATATATATATATATATATACACATACAGAGAGAGACAGCTTTATATCTCCACTCATCCCAGAGCGTTCCATACACTGTTGGTAAGTATTACAGTACAAATTTCTACTTAGTCTTCTGTCCTTACTGGAATTCAATTAATCTCTCCTGGTGTGGACTTCTTGTATTTTATCGAAACAAGCAAAGCTTCAGTGTAAAGTGTGGGAGAGGTAGAGGATAGTGGCCTGAGCCTTTGATAAAAAAGAAGGCATATGTGAGACTAATGGCTTTTGGAGACTATGGGATAACCTTACTAATGCTCATTTCCAATTACTGGCCCATGTAATACACATATCTGCGATCACTTGACAGACAATCGTTTTAATCAGATGTTTTATGCCAGCATAAAAATAGCAGTTATTGGCAGAACATCGCACTCCTTCACTTTCTTCCTTTCATTTCCAATCTACTAACCTTCTTTAATATTTCTACTTCATATTCTCGCTTTCCTTTATTCTTCTTCGTGTCTAATTTACCCCTATTCCTGAATTTCCTCTTCCCTTTCTATCCTTCTCCTTCTCCTTATTTTTCTTACTTTTCATCTAATTTTTGTTTCCTCCCGCTCTTCATTCTTTTGTTTTCATTCTTTACCTATTTTTCCCTTTTTTATTTATTCTTGCCCTCCTTTATGTTCATTTTCTTTGTAGCTTGTTTACTGTTTCCCTTTTTTTGTCTATTTTTTCCTTTTACTTCTGCCTAGTTTTATCTGTCCTTTTCATTTCCTGCTTATTCTTCTCATTGCTCTTCTCCACTTCATATTTTTGATTTTTATCTTCTTGTCTTATCTTCTTCCATGTTTTCCTTCTTTTCTTTCTCCACCTCCTTTTCTAGTTCTTCATATTCTTCATATTTTTCATTCTCTCAATTGTTCTTCTTTTTCTTTATTTCCATTGATTCTTGTTTTCCGTTTTCTATTTTAAATTTTATTATATTCCTGCTTGTCCTCCTTCTTCTTTCCTTTTCCTTTCTCCTTTTCCATTTCATCTTCCCTTTCCTCCCCTTGTTCTATTTTTCATCTTCTTGTTCTCCTTTTCTTTTCTTTTTTTACTTCTATTACCTCCTACTTTTGTGCTTTCTTTTCTTCTACTTCTCATTCATCTCATTGCTTTTATGCTTCCTTACCTCCCCTTCTTCTCCTCCTTTCATCTTTCTTTTCTTTTACCTTGCACTCCCTAATTCTTAATTTTCTACTTGACTTTCTCTCCTATTTCTAATTTTCTTTTCTATTTATCCTCCTCCTTATTATCTATCTTGATCTCTTTCTCCTTTTCTTCCATTTTCTCTTTAATCTTCTCTCTAGTTTGAGAAGTTGCTGTTGTCTTTTATCTCTGCTGTTGAATCTTTTGCCTTTTCTTTTTATTGTTTCTTCTTAGTAGTGTTGAGCATTCCGATACCGCAAGTATCGGGTATCGGCCGATATTCGCTGTATCGGAATTCCGATACTTAGTTCCGATATTTTTATATATCGTATACCGGAATCGGAAGTTCCCATAATTCTTTGAGAGGCAATGTGATTTTAGTCAGCCAATGAGGAATCTTATGAAGTGTGGGCACATCCTGTAATGCTGCGGTCATCTTAACTAATGGCATGGCTGTGATTGGCTGCTGAAATGATGTCAGAATGCACTATAAAAGGCGCCGCCTCCATTTTAGCGTCACTGTGCTGTGAACTCAGTTAGGGACAGAACGCTGCTGTGCTGACTCTGAGGGACAGTTAGACATTGCGATTTTGTGTACTCTACTGTGCTTTAGGCAGGCTAGTTTACCAACCGCTGTGTAAAGCTTCCTTTTGCCAGTGTTGTTTTAACAGCTCTGTGCAAGGTGTGTGTGAGAGTGCAGGTGACTCTGCAGTTTGCTCTGCATCCACCGCTGTTTGTAGGCATCTGCACGTGTCACTCACTGACTCTTTTTTTTATTTGATTTTGTGGAATTGGTGTAGCTCCATTATATTTGCCAAAAATCTAATCTATTAGTGTGACGCGCTTCCATCCGTATACAATACATTGGTTGCAAACACTATAGAAGTAGACAAAGGGGCGTTTCACAGCTACTGAACAGTTGTGTTTCAGTGTTCACTGTAGTCTGTGAGCTTTTCATTTTTTGAGTGCAGATTACGCACCAGTTAGTTCTTCAACCACTGCTGGTTGTAGTCTGCTGAGCGTGTGTCACTGCCTCATCCTTCACTAATTGGTGCTGCTCCATTATATTTGAAAAAAATCTAATCTATTAGTGTGACGCGCTTCCATCCGTATACAATACATTGGTTGCAAACACTATAGAAGTAGACAAAGGGGCCTTTCACAGCTACTGAACAGTTGTGTTTCAGTGTTCACTGTAGTCTGTGAGCTTTTCATTTTTTGAGTGCAGATCACGCTCCAGTTAGTTCTTCAACTACTGCTGGTTGTAGTCTGCTGAGCGTGTGTCACTGCCTCATCCTTCACATTTTTCTCTAATTGGTGCTGCTCCATTATATTTGAAAAAAATCTAATCTATTAGTGTGACGCGCTTCCATCCGTATACAATACATTGGTTGCAAACACTATAGAAGTACACAAAGGGGCCTTTCACAGCTACTGAACAGTTGTGTTTCAGTGTTCACTGTAGTCTGTGAGCTTTTCATTTTTTGAGTGCAGATCACGCTCCAGTTAGTTCTTCAACTACTGCTGGTTGTAGTCTGCTGAGCGTGTGTCACTGCCTCATCCTTCACATTTTTCTCTAATTGGTGCTGCTCCATTATATTTGAAAAAAATCTAATCTATTAGTGTGACGCGCTTCCATCCGTATAAAATACAGTGGTTGCAAACACTATAGAAGTAAACAAAGGGGCCTTTCACAGCTACTGAACAGTTGTGTTTCAGTGTTCACTGTAGTCTGTGAGCTTTTCATTTTTTGAGTGCAGATCACGCTCCAGTTAGTTCTTCAACTACTGCTGGTTGTAGTCTGCTGAGCGTGTGTCACTGCCTCATCCTTCACTAATTGGTGCTGCTCCATTATATTTGAAAAAAATCTAATCTATTAGTGTGACGCGCTTCCATCCGTATACAATACATTGGTTGCAAACACTATAGAAGTAGACAAAGGGGCCTTTCACAGCTACTGAACAGTTGTGTTTCAGTGTTCACTGTAGTCTGTGAGCTTTTCATTTTTTGAGTGCAGATTACGCTCCAGTTAGTTCTTCAACCACTGCTGGTTGTAGTCTGCTGAGCGTGTGTCACTGCCTCATCCTTCACTAATTGGTGCTGCTCCATTATATTTGAAAAAAATCTAATCTATTAGTGTGACGCGCTTCCATCCATATACAATACATTGGTTGCAAACACTATAGAAGTACACAAAGGGGCCTTTCACAGCTACTGAACAGTTGTGTTTCAGTGTTCACTGTAGTCTGTGAGCTTTTCATTTTTTGAGTGCAGATTACGCTCCAGTTAGTTCTTCAACCACTGCTGGTTGTAGTCTGCTGAGCGTGTGTCACTGCCTCATCCTTCACTAATTGGTGCTGCTCCATTATATTTGAAAAAAATCTAATCTATTAGTGTGACGCGCTTCCATCCGTATACAATACATTGGTTGCAAACACTATAGAAGTAGACAAAGGGGCCTTTCACAGCTACTGAACAGTTGTGTTTCAGTGTTCACTGTAGTCTGTGAGGAATAACCACACTTAGGCCTTATAACTTTTCTGACTTTCTTTATCAATCTACCAAGATGAAGAAGGCAGGGAGTAAGGCACGTGGTCGTGGCCGTGGAGTTGCAGCAGGGAGAGGACGTGGGGATTCTGTGCCTGCTGCTGCCGCACCCAGTGACACAGCATCCACCAGTTTTCCCCGTGAGCGTTCCTTTATGCGCACTTTTGTAGGAGCTCAGCGTACCCCCCTGCTGCGGGAAGAACAAATTGAAGCCGTTGTTGGTTGGATGGCAGCCAATGCATCGACTTCAATTGCTTCCACCTCCTCTCAGGACCACAGCACTGTTGAACAACCATCTGTCTCTTCACCGCCTGCCAAATTGCCCAGGCAGTCAGAGAGTTCTGAACTGGAGCCAGCTGAGTCTCTGCTTCTGTTCTCAGAATCTGTTGGCTTGGAAACAGGGGCCCAGCCAAGCAGCATTCTGGAATGTGAAGGAGAGGCAGTGTGCAGTGATGCGCAACAGCTGTGTCTCTCTGAATCTGAAGAGGCGGGTGAGCCAGTGCCGATGGTCAGCACACCGCAGAACGCATCTGATGATGATGAGACTCAGGTGCCATTTTCTGTTGAGCAAGGTGCTGGCCAGACCACCCAACAGCAGCAGGTGTTGGAAGAGGGTAGTGGAGATGATGAGGTCCAAGACCCAACATGGCGTGAGGAACAGGAAGGTGGTGGTAGCAGCTCTGAGGAAGAGATTGCCCCAACGGTCCAAACAGTAGGGAGAGGTAGGCTGCAGACTCGGTTGCCTGTACCCTCCAGTTTGGCACCCGTTCGTAGCAGTTCTCTTCCAACAGCCAAAACGGGCGCTCCCAGGACTTGCACTGCGTGGTCCTTTTTTGACACACTTGCAGATGATATTTGCTATGTCAAATGCAAGCTGTGTAATCAAAAAGTTAAAAGAGGTAAAAATACCAGTAACCTCAATACCACAAATATGTGGAAACATGTACGGACAAAGCACGTAGCTGAGTTACAAAGACACACTGGAGATGTAGGCCAACCTACAGCAGCACCTACATCTTCAGCTCGTGTTGGAGCCTCTTCCTCCAGCTCACACACAGCTGGTTCGGTTTCCTCACAGGATCGCCATGGAAGAACCTCTGTAACTGTTGTCCAGAGACCCAGTGTTATCCACCCACAGCTGCAAGTTCCCTGTCATCCTCACACTCCCAGGCCACAAAACAGCCATCGGTAGCACAGGCATGGGATAAAAGACGGCAATACTCGGCAAACCATCCACGAGCACAGGCTCTGAATGCTGGCATTGCAAAACTCCTGTCCCTTGAAATGCTGTCATTCAGGCTGGTGGAGACTGACACTTTCCGTAACTTTAAATGGCATTGGCATTCCCACAATACAATGTGCCCAGCCGATTTTATTTCAGCAGGCAACCATCCCTGGTCTGCAAAAGCATGTCAAAGGGAAAAATTAAACATGCGCTACTAAACGCCTCAGTAGCAAGGTCCACCCTGACCACCGATGGCGTGGACCAGTACCCATGGCCAGAACGATACCTTTCCCTCACTGCCCATTGGGTCAATGTTTGGGAGCCGGGTACAGATTTTGAGAGGGCGCTGTACGTGTTCTGCCAACTCCAAGGATTGCAGGAATCAAGTCTGTCCACATTGACTCCTCCTCCTACTCCAGTTCCTCAGAATCATCGCCTGCTGGAGCCGTCACGGTCTACCTCCACATGGACCCGTGAACGCTTACCTGATGCGACCGATATGAGCACAGCCGTGGCCAAACGTCAACAGGCGTCCTGAAATTAATTTACATGGGGAATCGAAGCCACACAGCGCAGGAGCTCTGGAATACCATCAATCAGGAGAGCGACGTGTGGTTTTTGCCAGCGAATCTCCAGCCAGAATTGGTAGTGTGTGACAATGGCCGAAATCTGGTGGCAGCTCTGGGCCTTGGCAACCTCACTCACATACCATGTCTGGCACATGTGCTCAACTTGGTGGGTTGCAGAGTTTTTTGAGGACTATCCGGATCTTGGATGCACTGCTGCACAAGGTCCGCCTAGAGTGCGCTCACTGGTGCGACGTTCCAGCATGGCCAGTTCGGCATTGCAGCTCTGCAACGCAGATTTCGCCTTCCTGAACATCGCATCATATGTGACGTACCCACCAGGTGGAATTCCACGTTACATATTTGGAGCGGTTGTTGTGAGCAGCAGCCACCAGTAATGGAGTATCAGCTGCATCAGGCGCAATCAACTCGCAATTTGCGTCGTTCACACTTCACCACTACTGAGTGGGCCTCTATGAAGGACATCTGCCACGTTTTGGCGTGCGTTTGATGAGTCAACGCGGATGGCGAGTGCAGATGTTTGCACAGTCAACCTGACTGTCCCCCTTATCGGGCCTGCTTCAAAAAACACTGCAAGCAATAAGGGATGAGGTTTTGGAAGAGGTGGAGGATGAGGAGTCACAAATTCCATCACCTTCTGGACAGTCAGCGCAACGTGGTTCCTCACAAAGGGCTGGCAGTGTTCACTTTGTGAGGAGGATGAGGAGGAGTCAATGGAGGAGGAAGACATCGCTCCAGAGGGAGGTACAAACGCTCTAGTCAGTATGTAGAGCGAGGTGGGGGTGATGCAGAGCAGGCAGAGATGACGCCTCTTGCAGGGGACAGCGTTTCTTGGCCAGTTGGGAGTCTGCAGCACATGGTTGATTTCATGCTGCAGTGCCTGAGAAACGACCGCCGCATCGCCCCCATTCTCACCACTCTGATTATTGGGTGTACACCCTCCTAGACCCTCGCTACCGTGACAACTTACAAACCCTCATCACACCGTTTGAACCGGGAGCGTAAATGCGGGAGTACCAAGACACACTGGTGCATCCATAATGTTCTCCATTCCAGCCGAGAGCACTGCTGCTGCTATGCTTTACAAAGCAGCTCTGTGCGTCGAGGCAGTGGAGACAGCTCTGAAACAAGAGGGAGCACAAGCAGCGCCTCTGCACAGGGCAAGACCAGTATGTTTCAAATGTGGCGAAGTTTTGTGGCAGCGCCACCAATGTCTACACCATCCGAGACGGCTCCAGTCAGCAGGAGGCAACGTTTCCGTAAGAAGGTGACAGACTACATGTCTTCCCTCTCAGGTACTCCCAGATGCTCTTCCCCATTCAAGTTTTGGGTCTCTAAGCTGGATACATGGCCAGAGCTTAGCCAGTATGCATTGGAGGTGCTGGCTTGCCCTGCGCCAGTGTATATCGGAGCGCGTCTTTAGTGCCGCAGGTGGTGTACTAAAGATGTCGCATGCGACTTCCCCCATTTAAAGTAGAACGGCTTATTTTTGAAAATGAACAAGGCATGGATCTCGCCAGAATTTGTCTGTGTTTTCAGATTAAATAACTGGTTTTGCAACGTTATCCAGTCTCCTTTATGTTCATCTTTTACCCACTGAACTCTACTCCTGTGCTACAACACGCCAGTTGCTGCTCAGAAGTGTCGTGTCCACAGACCAATAACAAGCTAAGGTTTTGGGGGGTTTTTAGAACCCCAGCTGTTCCCCGTTTTGTGTCCCAAAATTCCTGTTCCCTACACATGCACAAAAAAACCCCCTGTCGAACATGCTCCAAATGGGAAAAAGCCGTCATTTTATTTTTTGCTTAAAAAACAGGAAATTTAAATTTTCCGGCCAGAATATAAATTTTTATGAAAATTGGAAAAAAATTAATTTGTCTCACGGGCGCATTCGCACATGTTTATTAAAAGGGGGAAAACAAAAAAAAAACCCCATAGTTTTAAAATTTTTTAAAATTTAATGAAAAAAATTTTACTTTTCAAACTTATAATTAATGTTTTTTAAGGGGAATTTATCTGTCCTTTAAAAGATAATGCGAAGGATTCAAACCCCAAAAATCCCCCTCTCATCATAAACGATTTTTATTTATAAGGGGAACATTATAAAATACACATATGATGCCAACTGTAACTTCACCCCCCATATATGAAAGGCCGTTTCAAACCGGTAATTTTAATTTTGGCAAAAAAAATTATTACATCTAAAAGTGCATCTCTTACGAAATTTTGGGTAGTACATTTTTAAACCTGAAATCTGTTAAACCCCAACCACAAAAGATAAAAATTAATAATGGTAAAGGATACAGTGATAGTTATCAGGAAATTCTTTGAATATGTCCTCAAAAAATCACTTAACCCCTTTGCTTTTTTGTCTTGTAGATTTTAAAAGGGGGGGAACGGTCTTTTTTGGTTGGTCATGGTGGATTTAACAGAAAAGGGGTTACGCGTCGTATTTTTGGCCCCTTTTGGGGAAACGGGGGGTAACGTCACTTTTTTAAATTAGTCACTAATTGACACACGCTCCCCTACCCACGGTGACGTAGAAGGGGATTTGACGGAAAAAGCCTTCCCAAACCCAGACATGCTTTTACCCCCTTCAAACTTACAAAAAAAAAATGCTTTAATTCACCGCAGACTTTATTGGTACAGATAAAATCCCCATTACCTCAGGGGCTTCCACTGTCTGAACAGACAAAAATTCCTTTGTTTCCCCAGCCTTTTTTCCCCTTTAATTGAGGCAACACTTAAATTTGCAAGCTTATTTTTTTTAAATGGTTATTTTTATGTACATTATTGTGTCACCCCAATTTTTGCCCATGGGAATGCATACATGGTGTACAAAGTAACTTTTTATTAATTAAAAAAATTAAATGCTGGACTGTCATCTAAATTCAATGATGATGTGAAAAAACTATTAAAAACCCCTTGTTTTTTACTATGTTTGGTTTAAAATTTGCTTCCTTAAGCTTATTCAAAAAAAACCCCAAAAAGGTTTTTAAATTTTAAAATTTTCAACACTATTTTTTTTTTAAACCAAATTTTTTGGGTGGGTGTTGTTCCATTTCTTTTGGATGTGATAATTTTTTTATTTGCAGGGGTCTTTATTTTTTCTTAAAATTGGGGGAAAATGTGTATTTTTTTCCCTTTTTAAAACCCGTAAAAAGATAAATATTTAAAATTTAAGTGCGGGGTTTAAACCTTGAAGGTACGAAAAAAGGTAAAAATTGCAAGCTTTCAGGTACTCATCTCTTCACAAAGGAAAACTAAACCAAAAAAAAGTCACATATTTCTATACACAAAGGCACAGGAAATGCAAAGGGAAAAAAAGGAAGTGACGTGTAGCAAAACTGCATTTTCGAGGGAAGAAAAAAAATTGGAAAAGTTTTCCAATAACGATGAAAGTTTTATTTCCCTTATTGGGGTTGGTTTTTGTTTTCATGCCCCCCGGGAAAGGGAGAAAAGCAGATTCCCCTTAAAATTATATAGAAGGGGATAAAAACCTTGATCTATTCATTCCATCCAACAGGCAAAGGTTTTTGATGAGCTTTATTCTCCTTTGTACTTTTTAAAAATTTTAAGTTTTATTTTTCCGTAATTCCCTAACCTTGTTTTTCGGCCCCACAAAAATTTTTTGCCACAGGTAAACCCCTTTTTTTTTGTTTACGTGGGGGGGGGTGATTTTAAATTTTCCTTTTTCTCCCCCCCCCCCCCCTTTTTTGGCCCCCCCCCCCATTGTCCCCCTCATTGTCTTTTATTTCTTGTCCTGTTTTTTTAGAAATATGTGATTCTTCCCCTTTTTTTTTTTAGTTTGCCTGATGAGGAACCCCAGTTCCGAAAAAATTTAAAATTTTTTCCATTTTTCAGTTAGCCTTTTAAAGGTATCAAACCAAGAGGCTCCAAAATTTAAAAATTTTTCTATTTTGGAATTTAAAAATTACATTTTATTTCCTTGTTTTAAAAACATTTTTCCCCTTTTTAATAATATTCAATTTCCCCGTAACAAGGGAAAAATCAAAATTTTGTCCACACCCTCCTTGACCCTGGGTTCAACCCCCGCCCCTTGCTGTCAGAAGTGTTAAAAAAAACAAAATGAAAACAAAAGCTATGTGTTTGTTTTTGGGGGTTGTAAACCCCGTGTTCCCCCCTGGGGTTTTGGGAAAAATATGGTAAAAACAACTTCCAATTCAAAAATCTCATTTTTAGGCCCCGCCCACCCCCCCTTGACCCTGGGGTTCAACGCGCCCCTTTTTTGCTCAGAATGTTAGATCACAATGAAAACCCCAACGCTGATGTGTTTGTGGGGTTCGTAAGCCTGCTGTTCCCGTTTGTGCTGGCAAAAATTACTGCTGCTAACTTAAACTTCAACTTCAAAGTCTCATACTAGCCCCCGCCCACAACCCCTTGACCCCCGGGTTAACACCCCCGTTGCTGCCAGAATTTAGAGACAGATTTAAAAAAATCGCTGATGTTTTGTGGGGGTTAGTAAGCCCCCTTTCCCCTGCTGGTGCCGGGAAAAAATTCCTAGCTACCTAAAAATGGGAAAAAAAAAAAGACATTTCAAAGTTCTAGTGCAAAAAATAAATTTTTAGGCTAACATATTTTAAGCTGTAAACTTGAAAAAAAAATTTCAAACCAAAAAAAGTTTTTCTTTGTCAAAAAACTGAAACAAAAAAATTTTGACATTTTATTACAGATTCACCCTGTCAAAAAAAATCAAACACAAAAGCCTACTTAGGGGAAAGGAAAAAGGGGGCAACCTTTCACTCCCCAGCTTAGAAAAAACCAATCACAATGATGACTCAAAAAGAAATTTTTGGAGGGGAAAAATTTGGGGGTTGAATTTTGGGAAAATTTTGAGTGCGAAGGTTATTTTTTAGGTTCTTGCCTTTTTAAATAAACATAAAAGGGGAAATATAAAAAACCAAAATTTTTGTTAAAGGGACGTGTGTACCCCCGTCATTTTTTAAAAAATGCATGTGGGAATCCTTAACATTACTATTTTTGTGTCTTTTAAAAAAAACAATTATTAGAAATTTTTAAAAGCCAATCATAAAGGCCCTTTTATGAAAATTTTTCGCTAAAAAAAATCATGTTTCCCCTTGGAAAAAGTCTGGCATTTCCAAAAAAAATATACTGTAAGTGGTCCCCGGAAAGAAACAACTGATAGAATAATAAGATAAATTATCAACTAATGGGGCCCTCTTAAAAAGTCGTATAATCGTACCTTAAAAAAAACAGTGGTCACACTTTACACTCGTTTTTCTTGTAGCTTGTTTTGTTAGGGCCCTGCGGGTATGTTTCTCATGGTGCATGTTTCTGAGAAAAACATTTTAGAAACCCCCCTTTTTGTTTCGGCCCTTGCGTGATGAACATGCGAAACCGGGAAATTTTTTTTGCTCATAAGACGAAAAGACGCCCCAAAACCCCAAACCTCCAGGGGGGAAGCCGTCTTTGGTCCAAACAGAGGCGAACCATACATCACGAAAAACCTTTTTTAAAGCTAGAAAAAAAAAAAATTATAAGCACCTTTTTTGAGGTAAAAATTACATCGCCATTCACCATTGTGGTTGCAGTTATCTAATATCCCCTTTCTCCCCTTGCATGTTTTGCAAGCCCCCCTCAGGCTTTTAAAATCTGTTTTCCCCCGCATATGCACTTTTTTAAATTTTTTTTTTTTTTTTTAAAAAAAGTTTTGGCCTATTTCTATTACATGTGGAAATTTTAAATTTTTTTAAAAATTTTGTGTTATTTTACCAAAAGAAATTTATGAAGTCAAAAAAAACTTGTAAGTTTTTATGTTTTTAATCACCATTATTTCACACAAAAAAAATGGGTAAAAAACTTTACTTACCCAAAAATTAATGGATTTGATGGTTTTCTTGATGTTTTATTTTAAAATATAGCAAAATTTAACCATTTTTAAATTTTGGTTTTTATTGTTTTTTAAAATGTTAATGTTGCTTTTTGTTTGTAAAAATTTTAATTTTCATAATTTTTTTTAATTAAATATCACTTAGGTAAAAGTTTTTATTTTTTTTGTTTGGGTATAGAATTTTTAATTTACACTAAAAAGGAAAAAACTTGATATTTTTATTTAAACATCCCCCCTTTACCCGGGCTCAACCCGCCGGGGGGTTTGCTCGGAAGTGCTGTTAGACCCCTCTACACTTGTCCGTTTAAGGGGCGAAGTCAGTGTTCCCCGCTGGTAACGGGGAAAAAACCTGGCCTCCCCCCCGTTTTTCTCATCCCCGGGCTAAAAAACCGCCCCTTTTGCTCGGAAATGGTTAGGCCGCAACCCCTTGCTCCTGTTTAAGGGGGTTTGTAATTCAGTGTTCCCCCCCTGGTTGGGGAAAGGGAAAAAGCCGCTGCCTCCCCAGTTTCTTCTTAACCCCCGGGCTACAAACCCGCCTTTTTGCTCGGAAGGTTTTTAGCACAGTTACACGCTCCCGTGTTTTGGGGCATAACCCGCTGTTTCCCCCCCTGTTTGGGGAAAGGAAAAAAAACCCCCCGCCCACCCCCTTTTTCTCATCCCTGGGTACAACCTGCCCCTTTTGTGGAAATGCTGTTAGCCCAAAATAACACTTTCTCCTGTGTTACTGGGGGTTTAGTAATGTCAGCTGTTTCCCCCCCGTGTAACGGCAAAAAAAAACCCTTTTTTGGCCCCCATGTTTTTTTTCATCCCCCGGGCTAAAACACCGCCCCTTTTAGTCGGATGCTTTTCACAGTCTACACTTTCCTGGTTTTTCTGGGGTTCGTAATGTCAGGGTTCCCCGCTGTGTTGAACGCAAAAAGTCCCGGGGGGGCCCCCCCCCCGTTCTCTTTCATCCCCGGGCTTTCAACATCGCCAGTTTAGCTCGGAAAGGGCTGTTAGCACAGTCTACAAAAATCCTTTTGTTATGGGGGTTTTTTTAATGTCAGTGTTCCCCAAAAAGGGGGGGGGTTTTAAAAAACCAAAAAAAACCCGCTGCCTCCCCCCTTTTTCTTTCATCCTTTTGGGGGGCAAACCGCCCCCTTTTTGCTCGGATGTGTGTTAGCACAGTCAAAAAAATTTTTTTTCCCGTGTTACTGGGGTTAGTAATGTCCCCGGGGGGGTTTTCCCCTTGGGGGGGGTGAAGGCCCCAAAAAAAAACCTTGGGGGGGCCCCCACCCGTTTCTTCCATCCCTGGGCTACAACACCCCCGTTGTAGCTCGGGGAAAGGGGGGGTTTAAAAAAAAGTCTACACTTGGGGGCCCGTGTTTTTCTGGGGTTCCCCCAATGTTTAGCTGGGGTTTCCCCGCTGTTTTTAAAAGGGGGAAAGCCGCTGCCCCCCCCCCGTTTTTCCCTTTTTTCCCCCCGGGGGGGCAACACCGCCAGTTGTAGTTTGGGGAATTGGGGGGGTTGGAAAAACAACACTTTTTTCCCCTTTTACTGGGGTTCAGTAATGTCAGTGTTCCCCTGCTGTTGAACGGGAAAAAATCTTTTTTTTTTTCCCCCAAGGTTTTTTTTTTCATCCCTGGGGGTACAACACCCCAGTTTTGGGGGGGAAGTGTGTTAGCACATTCCCAAAAACCCTTTTTTCCCCCGTTATGGGGTTTTAAATTCAGGGGGGGTTTCCCCCGCTTGTGAACCAAAAAAAACCTTTTTTTCCCCCCAAAAAGTTCTTTTTCTCTCCCTGGGGACAACACTGGGGCCCCCTTTTAGGGGGGGGAAATGCTTTAACACAGTCTACATTGGGGGCCCCCGTTTTCTGGGGGGTTTTTTTAAAGTCCCCCTGTTCCCCTGTGTTGAACGGGAAAAAAAACCTGTGCCTCCACCCTGTTTTTCTTTATCCCCGGGGGCAAACCCCCCCCCCGTTGTTGTCGGAAGGGTTAGACAGTCAACACTTGCTCCGTGTTATGGGGTTTTATTTAAATTTTTAGCTGTTCCCCCCCCCTTTTTTAAAAACAAAAAATCCTCTGCCTCCACCCTTTTTTTCTTTCATCCCCGGGCACAACCCCCGCCCCCTTGTATCGGAAGTGCTGTTAGCAAAAACAAAACTTGTCCTGTGTTTTTTTTGGGGGTTTAGTAAATTTTTAGCTGTTCCCCGGGTGTGTGAAAAACAAAAAGTTGCTTTTTCCCCAAACCCCCTTTTTTTCTATCCCTGGGCTACAAAAACTGCCCCCTTTTTGGGGGGGAAGTGCGGGTTTTTTACAGTCTACCTTTCTCCTGTGTTACTGGGGTTTTTTTAATGTTTTTCTGTTCCCCCCCCCGTGTGAACCCCGGGGGAAAAAATTCCCCCTGCCCCACCTGTTTTCTTCTCATCCCTGGGGGGCAAAAACGCCAGTTGTTGCTCGGAAGTTTTTTAGGACAGTAACACTTCTCCGTGTTATTGGGGGGGTTTTTTAAAACAGCTGTTCCCCTGCTGTGTGAAAAGGGGAAAAAACCCCGCTGCCTCCACCTGTTCTCTTTTTTTCCCCCTGGGCTCCCCAAAAACCCCCAGTTGTTGCTTTTTAAGTGGGGTTAAAAACCCGTTTAAAAATTGGGTCCCCCTGTTATGGGGTTCAGAATGTTTTTGGGGGGGTTCCCCCCGGGGGGGGTGAAAAACAAAAAGTCCGCTGGCCCCCCCCGTTTTTTCTATCCCTGGGCTAAACACCCCCCCGTTGTTGCTCGGAAGTGGGGTTAGCCAGTCAAAACTTGCTCCCCCGTTACTGGGGTTCAGTAATGTAGCTTTCCCCTGTGTGGGTTTTAAACGGGAAAAATTTTCCGGGGGGGCCCCCACCCTGTTCTCTTCTCAACCCTGGGCTACAACACGCGTTTTAGCTCGGAAGTGGGGGGGTTTCAAAAATCTACACTTGACCCCTGTGGGGTTTTTTTGGGGGGTTTTTTAATGTCAGGGGGGGTTTCCCCGGGGGGGGGTTTGAACGGGGAAAAAAAACCCCTGCCTCCACCCTGGGCCCCTTTTTATCCCCCCGGGTACAACACCGCCCCCTTTTGTGGAAGTGCTGTTAGGGGGAGTCTAAACCCCCTTTTTTTTTCCCGTGTTATGGGGTTCGTAATGTCAACGGGGTTCCCCCCCCGTGGAAGGCAAAAAATCCTGGGGGGCCCCCCCCCCTGTTCTCTTCTCATCCCCCGGGGGGCAAAACCGCCAGTTTTTGGTCGGGGAAAAGGGCTGGTTTTTTCACCGTCAACAAATTGCTCCCGTGTTACCCCGGGGTTTTTTAATGTCAGCTGTTCCCCCCCCCGGTGAACGGCAAAAAGCCCTTTTGGGGCCTTTTCCCCCCCCTTTTTTTCCCCTTTTTATCCCTGGGCTACAACCCCCGCCCGTTGTTGGGCCCCGGGAAAAACTGTTAGCACAGTCAACATTTCTCCCCCGTTACTGGGGGGGTTTTTAAAAAAACAGTGTTCCCCCCCTTTTGGGGAACGGCAAAAAAATTCCCCCCCGCCTCCCCCCCGTTTTTTTTTCTCATCCCCCGGGTACAAACCGGGGTTGTTGCCGGGGGAAAAACGGGTTAAAAAAAAGTCAAAAATTTGGGGGCCCGGGGGTTTCTGGGGTTTTTTTAATTCAGCTGTTCCCCTTGGGGGGGGTGAACGGCAAAAAGTCCCCCTGGGGCCCCAACCCTTTTTCTCATTTTCCTTCCCCCGGGGGGCAACACTGGGGCCCTTGTTGGGGGGGAAGTGCTGTTAACCCCAAAAAAACACTTGCTTGTGTTACTGGGGTTCAGTAATGCAGGGGTTCCCCCCCCGTGATAACGGGAAAAAAAATCCTGTGGGGCCCCCCCCAAAAATTTTTTTCTACCTGGGCTTCAACCCCAGTTGTTGCTCGGAAGGTTCCCCCAGGGGTACTCACTCCTGCCCAGAATTTTGGGTTTTTGCAGCAAAAATTTTTCCCGTCAGTGGTAAACGTCATTTTGCCTCCCCAAAAAATTGTTTTCCCCTTTTTTGGGGGGTTTTTGGGGGCGGGGTTTTAGGCCCCCCCCTATGGTGCTTGGAGTTTAGGTGCTTCCTATTTTGTTTCGGGGTATGCAAAAAAAGGGGGGGTTTTCCCGGGGACAAAAGGGGGGAACCCCACGTATTTCTGTGGGATTCGGTAACTGCGGGCCCCGGGGGGCCCGGCCCCCCCTTTACAATTTTTCCCCCGGGGACCCCCTTTTGGGAACCCCTTTGGGTTCCAGTAACCCCCCCGCTGGTTCTCCCCCTTTTTTTTTGGGGCCCAGGTGCCTCCATTCCCTTTTTTCCCATTTTTCCCCCCCAAAGGGGTGGTTCCCCTTTTTTTGCTTTGGAGCACAGGTACCTCCTGGGGGATAAAACCTGTCCCGTAACGTCAGGTTTTGGGGGTCGGTTTGGGGGCCCTTGGCTCTTTTCCCTTTTTCTGCCCCTCCGGGGTTTTTCCCCCCCCATCAAAAAGGTCCTCGGTTTTTTTTAAATTTTGGGGGTTTTTCCTTTTGTACCCGCCCGGGTTCCAGTTTCCGTCAAAAAGGTTCTTTCCCCCGTGCCTTTGGGGCCCCCGGGGCCTCCATTCGGTATTCCCGGAGGGGGTTTTCCAGGTTTAAATTCCCGGCCTGTTTTCCCATGACTGGCCCCGGGTCCTTGGTTTTTTTTTGTGGGTTTGAAACCGGTTGACCATTTTTTTCCCGCTTTTGGTTAACCCTTTTGGGGCCCCAAGTAACCCGGTTTTCCCGCTTTGGGGCCTTTTTGGTTTGGGCCCGGGCCCCCTTTTTCCATCCTGGGGCTTGGGGGCCCCCTTTCCCCCGGGGTTTTCCCCCCCCAGTCAGCTGGGGCCTCGTTACTTGATTGGCCCCCTTTTTCCTTCTGGGGGCCCCTCCGGGTTCCAGTACCTTTTTTCTGGTTTCCGCCCGTGCCCCTTTTGGGGCCCCCGGGCCTCCATTTTGGTTTCCGAGTTCCAGCAATGTTGCTGGTCCCCTTGGGAAAAGGGGGTTGGGGAAAAAGGGAACCTCCCCCCCTTTTTTAAAACCCCCTCCCAGTAAAAAACAGCTGGTTTTCCCCCGGTTTTTTCATTGGCTCTTTTTTTCCCTTTTGCTGCCCCTTCGGGGGTTTTTCCCGCAAACAGCTGGGCCTCGTTACTTCCCCCTTTTCTTGCTCCATCTGATACCCGTCAGGGTTCCCTTTTAAACCCCCCCGGTGGGGGTTTTTTAAAAATTTTTCGACCTTAAAGACCACCCCAAAAAAGGGGGACGGGCAAAAAAGGACGAAAAAGGGGATGAAGCCCCCAAAACCCCCCCCAAACACCATCACAAAGAAAAAAAAAAAGATAAAACCCAAAAAAGGGCTAAGAAGGTTTAAGACCAAAAAAAAAAATACAGAACAAGAGACTTAAGAACAATAAGCAAAGATCAAAAAGCAAAAAAAAATGAAGTATAAAACCCCAAAAAAAAAAAGCAAAATATATGCTCAAAAATTTTAAACAAAGAAACTAAACAGTGTTGGGGGGGATCCGTTTTCCCCCCCTGGGTTCCCCCGGGGGAAAAATTTTTTGTGCTGCAGGGGGAAAAGAACAGGACAAATACTGGGGTTTTTAAATTTAAATGTTTTGTGGGGCAGCAAGAACGGAAGGATGAAAATTCATTTTTTTTTTCAGGGGGACAAGTACAGGATTTTCCCCCCCAAAAATTTGGGAAAAATTTTTGAAGAAGATGAAGAAAAAAAATGAATAAAAAATTTTAAAAAAATTTTAAGAAGAATCTGAGTAAAAAATTAAAAAAAAAAAGAATAGCAAGAAATTTAAAAAAAAGTAAAGAAGGTGAAGATGAAGAATTTTAATTTTGAAAAAAATTATGCGCTGAAAAATTATGAAAGGGGGAAATGTGTGAAAATTAAAAAAGGGGGGAGCCCGGGGAAAAAGTGAAATATACATATTTGCCCCAAAAAAAAAAAAAAGGTTTTAAAAAACCCTTGTCAATTTTTTTTTGTCCTCCGAACATCTTTTTAAAAAAAAAAATAAAATTTTTTCTATTCCATTTGATTGGGTTAAACATCTATGCCTTTTTAAAGTCCCTCAACCCTTTTCCCAATTTTAAAATTTTTCATTACTCTTTGTTGTTTTCCTTATGTACAATTAACCAACAAGGCAAGAATGGGGTTTTTTTTTAATTTTCCCCCAAAATTTTTTTTCCCCCGACTTACATGGGGCTTCCGGTATCGGTATCGGGGGGGTTTTGCCAAAAATTTTTATGGTAAGGCCCATACCATTGGGGGGATACTTTTGGGGGTCGGGGGAAAAAAAACGCTAAAACCCAAATTTTTAGACTTTTTCTTACTTTTGTTTTATGGTGGTTTTTTTAACCCCCTCTTTTTTATACTTTTCCCCCCCTTTATTTTTTTCCACCTGGTAATTTTTAATTTATTTTTAATTATTTTGGGAATGAAAAAAAAAAAGAGAAGTGAACAACACATTTTACACAAAATGCTAATTTTTTTTTGCAAGGAAAAGAAAGGGGATAAAAAGTAACAATATAAACGTACAATTCCACTCCAAAAATTTAAAACTTAAAAGGGGTTTTTTTTTTAATACTTTTCTCTTTCTTTTAAAGATTTTCAGATTGGAAATTAATAAACACAATGATA